>PVKN010010694.1:0-22378 GCA_004027915.1 Capromys pilorides
CTGCTTCCAGCTCTGCAACCTCGATGACTCCAGCCCAGGCCCTTCTCCAGGAGCCGGCTCAGGCAGGCACCGTCCCGGACAGGGTGTGAACATCTGCAAGGAAGAAAGGAACAGATGTTTTGTTGTCGTCGTTGTTTGTTTTTTGTCTTTTTGTGAGACAGAGTCTCCCTATGCAGTTCAGGCTTGCCCTGGAACTCGCTTTTGTAGCCCAGGCTGGTCTCGAACTCGCACAGATCCTCCTGCCTCAGCCTCCCAAGTGCTGGGATTACAGGCGTGTGCCACCACAGCCTGGCTGTATTTGGTTTTTTGAGTCAGGGTCTTGCTATGTAGCCTAGGCTGGCTTTGAAATCTCCAAGATCCTCCTTCCTCAGGTGTGCACCAACATGCCCAGCTAGGAGGAGTCATTTCTTTGTCACCACTGTGCCTCTGAGCCTCAGGCACAAGAATCTAATCCTGAACTCACTCTGGGTCCCCCGTTTGGCTCTGCAGGTTGCTTCCACTGTGGTCTCCCTCCCACAATGAAGAGTGGTGCACGAGCTCCTCCTGGGGTACTAGTCACATTCCAAAGCTCAGATCCCCTTCCCAAGCTGAGGAAGAGCCCCTGCTGGCCCTGACCAGCCGCTGCTGGGCTGGGGGTGGCCGTGCTGGGACGGGCCAGCCTGCCGAGGCCCAAACTGGGGCCCAGATCTGGGGCAGTGCTTGCCTGGGGCTCCTCCCCCACCTCCTCACTGCACCCCCAGAGGTGTTCTCATGACCCCGCGATGGGTAGCTGGGCCCTGTCCGCCTGTGATCCCAACACCTAGCTTCACAGTGACTTTATGGTCAGCCTGAACATAGAGAGGGACTTTGCCTCAACAAATTTGAAATGGGGTCCCGGCTCTGTTTTCTCTTCCAAACAGGAGCCCTATTACTCTGCTTCAGGCACCCCTATGGGACGCAGCCCTTGGGGCCCCTGGGCAGATGTGCAGGCCACCCCCCTCAACACACCCCCAGGCCCCTACCCCTCCACCCCGTGCAGGCAGCCCACAATGCCCCGGGGCTGGCCCTGCGGTAAAAAGGCCGCCATTCAGTGCCTTCTTGGCCGAGGGCCGGCTGACGAGAGACAGGAGGGGGCCTGGCGTGGCTGGCGCTGCAGCGAGAGGGTGGCTGGGCGGAGGGAGGCGGCAGACTGAGCTAGTGTCAGAGCATCGCGGCTGAAAGGCGGCTGTGTGTCCCACACTGGCCACAGCAGGCAGCGCTGTGAGTCACTGAACCGCAGGGGAGGGCGCAGCCAGTGGACAGCTGTCCAGGCCCACACCCGGGCCATTCTGGCGTGTGTCTGCGTGAGTCTGGCTGGCTGTGCTGGGGGTGGGGACACCCCATCAGCTCTCACAGTGGCTGTCACACCTGGCCTTCACCCTCCTCACTGGGCCCACACTCCCTGCACTGCCCAGCAGGAAGACAGACTGTGCTGGCAGAGGACAGAGTGATGCCAGGAAGGGGCAGTTTGCAAGAAGCACCTACTCCAGGGTGGGAACCTTAGGATGGGTTCTGAAGGGCAAGCAGGAGTTCTCCCAATTCAGAAAGAAACTGTACATTGAACAGGAGGCTGGGTTCTGCAGCAGGGAGCAGCCAGGGTTGCTGGGGACAGATGTGGCTGTTAAAGGTTCCGGACAACACCCAGAGGGTCCCAGGAGGAAGGGCACAATCAAAAGAGACTGTTCAGGGATGGCAAGATAGCTCAGAGACTAAGCACCTGCTTAGGCAAGCACGGGGACCAGGGTTCAGTCTGGCACTGCATGCTGCGCTGGCCCTGCCCCCTGGGCACACTGAGCCGGCCATGGAGTCCAGGCATGGTGGCATAAGCCTGTAATCCCAGCACTGGGGAGGCTGAAAACAGGAGAATGAGAATCACTATGAGTCCAAGCTGCGTAGTAAGACCTTGTAGCAAATATGAGAGAGAAAGAGAGAGAGAAACAGACAGACAGACAGACAGACACAGAGACAGAGAGAGAGAGAGAGAGACAAAGAGACAGAGAGAGAGAGACAAAGAGACAGAGAGAGGGACTGTTCAGCCCACACTCAAGAAGCTGAGGCAGGAGGAGCCATGAGAATTCAGATCAACCTGGGCTGCATAGTGAGTTCAAGGCCGGCCTGAGCCATATTTCATGGTCCTGTCTCAAAAAACAAAAACATAAAACATGTCACCCAAAGAAAGATATTCAGGAATACAGCAGGGACCTGCCTGGTCCTGAGCCTGTTCCCAAGAGCTTGCCAGACAAGGCTTCAGCAGTAGCAGAGGAGCTGGCTGAGGAAGGTGCCCTCCACTCAGGAGAGCCCATGGGGAGCAGTGGGGTGTGTGCACAGGCGTGCAGCTATCTGTGTGTATGACAAGGGTGCAGGTGTCTCAGGGCGCATGTGTGTGTACGTGTCTCTGAACATGCGTGCTCCTCAGCATCTGCGTGTGCAGCCTGTGCTCCTCTCTGAAGGTCTGTGTCCCCGGGTGCATGTGCTCACATGTGTGCTGGGGTGCGCACATCAGTGTGTGTGCCTGATAGCCGGGTGCTGCGCAGGACACAGGCAACCTCAGGGAGCACAGTCAGGGACCCGCCTGCACCTTGGCCTCCCCGCCTGGCTTCTTGGCCATGCCTGCCCTCAGGTCCTGGACTTCTTTGAACTTTGGCTTCCAACCGGCTGCCCAGCTCAGCATGCACAAAGCCATGGTGTCCTCAGCTGTTCCCCGACCAGCTGGCAGGTGCCCAGGCACAGGAAAAGGGCCAGAGAACTGTGTGTGGACTACAGCCAGCCCCGCAGGCCTCCCTCCGCCCAGGTCAGCTCCCGCAATCTGGGTTTCTCTGCACAATCTTCCCCCATGTGGGGACTTCCTGGACGTGGCCGAAGACACGGCCTGTGCTAAAGATGTCGCCTCCTCCACCCCTGTGCTCTCCTGTCACCCTCTCTGCTGTCGCTGCTGCTCCTTGCAGCTGCTTCCCCCTTTTCCAGTTCTCAAGGTGAGGACCTCCCCCGCTATTCTCCACCCCAAATTCGCTGGGCCCTGGATTCAAGTCGTGCACTGCCTCATGGACTATGGTCTCAGGAAGACACCAGGGCAAGGAGGAACCCAGTTCACCTGCGTGTCCCCGGGCCCTTCCAGCACAACTGCAGAGTGAGCCAGGTTGTCTGTAGTGGGTGCTGGTCGCCTGGAAGGAGCCAGAGGCCTCAGTCCCACATGCCCTCACCAGAGAGCTGGCTACAAGAAAATCCAGTCTCCTGGAGAAAGCTGTCCACTGCACAGCTAGTGTAGCCTGAGCCCAGGGAAGCACCTCTCAGGGTGGGCTAGGCCTGGGCGGACCAATGTCCTGCGAAACTCGAAGTCACATCTAGATGGGGCACAGGATCAACTAGAGAAAGTTCTGAACGCCCAGCCCTGCTCCCTGGGTTTGGTGAGCTCCTACAAGACACACATCTTTAATGATACTCCTTCTGCTAAAGAACAGTCCTCGGGGCCGGCGAGGTGGTTCAGTGGTCTAAAGCGCCTGTTTAGGAGGGCTCAGGCGACTGCGGGGACTGCAGTTCGATCCCCGGCACCACATGCTGCGCCAGCGCCACCACCAGGGCAGGCTGAGCCAGCCACAAAATGAATAAATAAAGAAACAAACAAACACAACAAGCAAACAAATAAATAAATAAATAAATAAAATTAAAACAAAAAAAAAAAAATAAAGAACAGTCCTCTAGAGCCGGGCCTGGTGGCGCACGCCTGTGATCCCAACACTTGGGAGGCTGAGGCAGGAGGATCAGTGCGAGTTTGAGACCAGCCTTGGCTACAAAAGTGAGCTCAAGGCCAGCCTGAACTGCATAGTGAGACCATGTCTCAAAAAGACATACATACATACATACATACATACATACATACATACATAAAATAAAACAAAGAACAGTCCTCTGGTGCCAATCCCAGACCCTCCACCATGAGTGTAGCCAGCTGCCTTGAAGGCCCAGCTTCTCCACCTCGGCAGTGTACATTTCTGCTCCTATTTCGTTGTTGTCATCTGTTTGCTTATTTGTCTTTTTGAGACTTTTTTGTCTTTTAAGACCGTTGGTTTGTTTGTTTGTTTGTTTTTAATGTATTTAGTTGTTACACTGTCTCACTATGCAGCTCTGACTCATAGTGATCCTCTTGTTTTCAGTCTCTCCAGTGTAGGGATTACAAGCACACACCGCCATGCCCTGACTCCGGCCAGCTCAGCTGACTCGGGTGTGGCTGGCACGGCATGTGGTATCAGGATCGAACCTAGGTCCCTGAGCTTGTCTAACCTTGCCTCAGCAGGTGCTTTAGTCTGCTGAGCTGTCTCACCGGCCTTTAAGGCCTTTTTTTGTGTTTTGAGGTTTGCTATACAGTTCAGGCTGGCCTAGAGCTCACCTTGGAGCCATGTTGGTCTCAAACTTGCAACAATCCTCCTGCCTCAGCGTTCCACGTGCTGGGATTGTAGGCATGTGCCCCTACACCCCGCTCATGGTCTCTCAAACACCGGAACCAATTCACATACGCACAGTGTGCAGTTTTGGCGAAGCAATGGCCACGGCACAGCTCTCTACCACCGCTGACGCCGGTACTTCCCAGGGGGGACCCAGGCTACTCACATGCTGCTTGTGGTTTCCTCTGGCCCAGGTCAGCCCCACTCTGTGCCCCCAAGCCCTAGCCCAGGATGTCTCCCTGGCAGTCAGCTGTTTCCCGGCAGCTGCCCTGAGCTGTGGCCACCAGCAGGGTCCGGATCCCCAGCAAGTGGGGAGGAGGAAGCGGAACTGAGCTACCTAAAGAGGCAGTGAGGAAGGAGAGAAAGAGAAAGAGGAGGGGTCTTTGGGGTCCTCTCGTGGCCCAGCTCATGGAGGCTCCTTCCAGGGCAGCAAACTGGGGCACAGAGCTGACAAATGCTCAGGACACCTGCTAGCGCACCTGCTTCCCTCCCTTCCCCACCGGGCCTGCTGTGTGCAGGCTGCCTCCGGGCTGCCGGGCGCTGACCGCACCACAGGTAGGCTTAGCTCCAGCTCCCTGGTTCTGTGCTGCTCTTCAGCTATCCGCGGTGCCTGCGGGTTGACCAGGGGAAGTGGGCGTCCTGGGGGAGCTCAGGGCCCAGCTAGACTCCCAGTCTCCACCCCCACTCACACTCAGGAACTCACGTGGTTGTCACTCATTTCCCCACTCTGAGTGTAACTCAGGAGCGCACCAAATAATTCCATCCTGACAGTGTCTCGAGGGACCGGATCCTGTCTGCAAACCCTGGTTCATCTGGCAGCTCTTCTCGTTGGGGTGGCCCCTCTTCGCACCCTCCTAGTGCTGGGGTCTGGTGGGCCAGGTCAGATAGTAAAACTCAAAATGTTGCAGCTACTCGCGTTCTCACCAGGATGCAGGCAGGGGACATTCATATGCGTGTTTCCCATGCGTCATCTCACACCGCTCTGCCCAGGCAGGAAATTGAGGTCCTGGGGGGTGGGGAGCTGATTAGCCACCAGCCCCAAGTGGCAGCCAGGAAGTACATGGCCGGGACCCATCCCCCCTTAGCCCCTTAGTCCTCAGGGACCCATGTCCAGCCTTCCTTTGGCACCTACAGAGACCCCAGGTGACAGGTGAGCCTACAGGCCAGGCATAGCGATCTTAGGGGTCCCTCAAAGGCCCAGGTGATTCAATAGCTAGGCTGTGCCACCAGGAGGCGGAGGTCAAGCGCGAGGGGTTGGGCCAAATTGGGATAAAGGAGCCAATAGGGCTGCGACTGGCCCTCACTGACAGGCAGCCTAGCCAATGGGACTTCGGACTGCAGCCGTGCTGTCCTCCTGCCTAGCACTTCAGGTCCATTTTGACCCGATTTGCCTCTGGAATTTAGCCTGCAAGGCCCTTGATTCTTTAATCACAGTGTACAACATCTCGGAATATTCTATGGTTCCTCAAGCTCTTCCTCCCCTTCCAAGGCACGGTTGAGCCTTATAGAAAGGGCTGGAGGGGCTCTGGACACACCTGGGACCCAGCTAGGGCCTTCCAGCCTCCAGAAGGAAAGTGGCTCGGGGAACTCCGGAAGCTCCCTCACCTGGCCTCTCCTCTCTGCAAGTTATGTGGCGGCCGCACATTACCTGCTATCAGCGGACCATAAATCATTTCAGTTCTACCGGCGCGCCTCTGATCCTATGACAGAACCCAGGAATCTGGGGCCCTGCCTCCCTGCTTTTTATTTTGAGACAGGGTGTCCTTAAGGGTGGTCAGGCTGGCCCTCAACTTGCAATCCTCCTGCCTCAGCCTCCCCAGTAGTTGTTGTTACAAGTGTATGCCCAATTTCTGCAGTCATTTTTGAAGTCCTGTTTGCTTGATCTTGGGATCCCGACACGGAACAAGACCAGAAGGTCAGCAGAGGGCCTTGTAGGAGGGGCCTCCAGGCACATCACCCCACAGCCTGGATCAACATGCCCATTCCCTGGTCTGTGTCTGTATGCAGCTGGAGAGGAGCAGTGGCTGGCACACAAGCAGCTCAATAAAGGCTTGGGGACAAAAAAGGTTTTGGGGCTGGGGAGATAGCTCTGTGGCACAAGTGCCTGCCTGGCAAGTGCAAGGTCATGAGTTTGAACCCTAGTCCCAGAAAAAAAAAAAAACGGGTTTTGAGTGAAAGGCATGCTGCTGGATGAAAGGGGTTTCGCATTACTTGTTGGGGGCCACGATGGGATCCCTAGCGTGGCGATGGCAGGCTCTCCTTAGACATGGGGGGACCCTCACAAGTGAAGGGTCCCCCGTGGCTGGGCTGGGGTCCGATACGGGCAGCCTGGCCTCCGCCCCTTCTGTCTGGCGGTGACGCCTTTGCGACCAGCCCGGTCGTCTTCCTCCAAGGCCCAGTCCAACTACGGGTGCCCGAGGCCTGGAAGGAGGAAAGGGCCCCGGCAGCAAAGGGGAAACGGAATCTTGTCCGCAGGTGCCCCCACCCAGCCCAGGGCGGGACCGCCCGAGCCCCGGGGCGGCAGAGTGGGCGTGGAGGTGGGCGGGTGTCGCGTGTCCCACGTGTCCGGCGTGGCCCTCGACCGCAGGCTGCGCGGCCCGGCGCGCTGCGGTCAGAGCGGGACTCGCGGGAAGGGGAGAGACGCCCGGGCGGGGGTCGCTGGCCGCGGCGCCGAAGGGGTTAACGCACCTGGCCGCCGCCCTCCCCCCTTCCCCGCCCTCCCCCCTACCCCGCCCTCCTAGGGGAAAGGAGACGCTAAGGGGCGCGGCCGCCTCAGCCAAGTCTCTCCGTCCCCGCCTCACGCCAGACCTGCGCCCAGCGCGCCCTGCGCTGCTCGGCCGCGCCGCCATGTCGCTCTGGTGAGTCGGGGTCCGCACGGGGCGCCCCAGGGTCGCCCTAATCTCCGGTGGCCGGGGGCCGTGGGTACGCGCCAGGCCCCCCGTCGTGGTCCCGGGGCCCCGATGCTGCCACTCCAGGTAGCGCCGGCGGGGCTCAGAGATCCTCAAGCGCCCCTTGTCCCCGTCCCTCCGCACTTCGCCTCGACCCCTCTCCGCCCTCTGGGGTTTTTCTCTTGGAAGTGCTGTGGTGCTCTGCCCCCACCTGCGCTCCGAGCTGGGGTACGGGACTTCTAGGAACCCCCAGGATGCAGACCGGGAATCTTGCACTTACCTCCTGAGGTGCGCTGCGCCGGGTCACACCCCCTCAACCGGCACCCGAGCCGACTCTTGCTTCCCCCCGCCTGGTAACCGGGAAACCGTGGGGCCCCGTAGGAGGAACTGGCTCTGTAGGCTCAGCCAGGCACCCGACCTGCAGCCCGCCAGCCTGAGGCCACCCCCGCGTCCCCTCACCCCAGGTCGGCCCCGCGCCTTGGCCTTGGAGCTCTGCGCGGGGTCCTGCAGCCTACCTACCCCAGCTCGCGTGAGCCGAGATGGAGCGTCTTGGGGGAACGGCGCGTATCTCAGACCCTAGGGACAACGCTGCGGGAGAGAACCTGGAATTTCTGCTTCTTGAGTGCGTGTAGTGGGGTTCCCGCACAAAGGGTTGTCCCGCAGAGCTAGTGGCCGCATCCAGGTGTTAAGGAAGGGGGCGAGGTACTGATCGCTCCGGGGGTCCCCACCGGGCCTTCAGGGTTCTTCACCATGAGGGATGCCCTTTGCTGTTGGGGCAGAAGGACTGAGGTTTCCCAAAGAGGGCGCACACCCCAGGGTGCCCCGTAAAGTGACTGGGTCCTCAGGCTGCCCTCTGGGTGCCCCAGTTCTGTCACATGGTGGTACCACTGCCCATGGCTTCTGTGTTGCTTCAGGACATGAAAGCCACCTGACAGGGCGCAGGACCGAGGTCTTCACCAGTGTGCCTTGGGTGAGATGACAGCGATTCCAAGTGCATGCCACTAGGTGCCCAACTGGCTAGCACCCCCATCGTGTGTTCCATCCGTTTGCTTGCAGAAGGAGCTTGAAACTGCAGAAGCCTGATCCCGTTGCTTCCTGAGTGAGGAAGTCATAGTGGGAAAGGCGAGAGGACCCTCGTCTGACCTGTCAGGGAACAGAGCCTATGCGCCCCTGGGGGGCGCTGCCTGGGGGTCCACTCACTGTTTTCTCCCTCTGTGCCCCCAGGAGGAGAACTCTCTACAAGAGCCTGGCCCTGGCCCTGGCCCTCCTGGTGGCCGTGACAGTTTTCCAGCGCAGTTTGACTCCCAACCAGTTTCTGCAGGAATCCCTGCCAGTCACGCCGGGGCCGTTGAAGGCTCAGAAGCCAAGTGGGCACCAAGTGAACCTCAACAACTTCTGGAAGAGCCCCAGTGATGAGGCGACCCCCGCCCTAGAGGCTTCCCAGGGACCCCAGGTCTGGGATGTGACCACCACAAACTGCTCAGCCAACATTAACCTGACCCATCAGTCCTGGTTCCAGAACCTGGAGCCGCACTTCCGGCAGTTTCTTACCTATCGTCACTGCCGGTACTTCCCCATGCTGCTGAACCACCCCGAGAAGTGCAGGGGTGACGTGTACCTACTGGTGGTGGTCAAGTCTGTCATCACGCAGCATGACCGCCGTGAGGCCATCCGCCAGACCTGGGGACGGGAGTGGGAGTCAGCTGGCCAGGGCCGGGGCGCCGTGCGCACCCTCTTCCTTTTGGGCACAGCGTCCAAGCAGGAGGAGCGAGCCCACTACCAACAGCTGCTGGCCTACGAGGACCGCCTGTATGGTGACATCCTTCAGTGGGACTTTCTGGACAGCTTCTTCAACTTGACCCTCAAGGAGACCCACTTCCTCAAGTGGCTGGACATCTACTGCCCCAACGTCCCCTTCATCTTCAAGGGTGATGATGACGTCTTTGTCAACCCCACCAACCTGCTGGAGTTCCTGGCTGACCGGCAGCCCCAGGAAAACCTGTTTGTGGGTGACGTTCTACAGCACGCGCGGCCAATCCGCAGGAAGGACAACAAGTACTACATTCCGGCCGTGCTCTACACCAAGCCCAGCTACCCACCCTATGCTGGCGGCGGCGGCTTCCTCATGGCTGGAGGCCTGGCGCGGCGCCTGCACCACGCATGTGACACCCTGGAGCTCTACCCCATTGACGACGTCTTCCTGGGCATGTGTCTGGAGGTGCTGGGCGTGAAGCCCACAGGCCACGAGGGCTTCAAGACCTTTGGCATCTCCCGGAACCGGGCCAGCCGCATGAACAAGGAGCCCTGCTTCTTCCGCTCCATGCTCGTGGTGCACAAGCTGCTGCCCGCCGATCTGCTGGCCATGTGGGGGCTGGTACACAGCAATCTCACCTGCTCCCGCAAGCTGCAGGTGCTCTGATGCCACGGGGCTACCAACCAGAGCCACAGTGCTGGACAGGGCCTCTGGTCCCCAGGGAGGTGGAGGGTTCAGCGTTCATGCCCCTGGGTGTGGTGGGGTACATGGAGCTACAGGGCAACCTCCCCAGGCAGTTAATTCCCAAGTGTCAAGGCTTAGGAATGGGGTGCTCTCCGGGCTGGGGGGCATCTGAGGGACTGTCCTGCTAGGAGGCGCTGGTGGCCTCTGTCAGAAACCCGTGCTCAGGTACCCAGGCTGGACCTGGCCCAGGGGCTCCGCAGCTGCCTCTGGTCTTCACGGGGACATCACCTGTGAAATGCCTGTGTCCCTAAGGCCCTGGCCCAAGTAGCTCAGCCCTGTGCTGGTTCACAGGTGCCTCCCGTTCCCTGGTCTCGGAGGTCCCACAGACTCAATGGACCTGGGCCAGCCAGGTCGGCTGCAGCCTTTGCACCTCTCCTACCTGCAAGTGTGACCGTGTGAGCGGTGAGTGGCTCTCACTACCTCAGCTGAGCTCCTGCACCACTCCCCACTCTTGACACAGGGCAAAGGAGCAGAGCTCCTAGGCCGAGCTCCTACCAAGGCTGATGCCCTGGCCTGAAGCTAGCCAGCTTGGTTCTGAAAGTGGACTTTAACCTTACTGTGAAGTTTTATTTATGAAGAATTCAGCGGGAGCAGACTCTGGGCCTGAAGGGGGAAGGGTCCTCCCTCTCCCTCACCCTCTCAGCCTCACCAAGCACCCCTGCCCTACACAGCCCCTCCTCGCTTGCACCCCAACTTCCCCTGTGGAGGACGAGACGGGTCCATGGTGGTGGGTGCACAAGAATGACACTCCAACTTCAGGGTGGAGTCCCCTGGGAAAGGTGGAGGGATGGTCCCTATTTTCTCAATAAAACGGGACCAGTTTTTCTCTGGTGTGAAAGCCCGTTGCCTCCGCTCGGGTCCAGTCGGAGACAAGGTTGCTGTGCGTCTCTTGAGACACTACTTCCTGGCTGGTCTTGGCTCTTGGGTGCATGAGACCCCTAGAAAGGAATTTAGCTGTGGGGGAGCACTAGGATGACAGTGAAAGTGTGGGTGCTGCAAGAGGCCTGGGAGCTGGTATAGCCAGGTGTGGGTCAAGGACACAGCCAGTTCCAGAGGAAGGGATCAGCGGCCCTCTAATGGGAAGCACTGCCTCGGGCTCAGCAGGGTGCAGGCCTGGCAATTGGGGTACCAGGAGAGCAGAAGACCCCTGGAGCAGTTCAAGCTAGTACTGCCTGGGTCAAAGCCCCAGGAAAGGACAAAAGTCTGGGCAGCTGGCATTGCTCCCTCTGGCACCTTCTCCTGCATGGCTGGCCCTAGGAACTCAGGCAAAGCACAGGGTCCTGCTCCAGGAGTTGTTAGATACAGTGAGGCTGCAGAGAGCATCACACCCCATGTCATCCTGCAGGAGGCTGCAGGACTCAGGACCTGTCCCAGAGTTCCCTGTCTGAGCCAGGAGAGAGCATCTCAGGGACAACTGGGGAGGTGAATGGGATGCTGCTCCCACCCATGGGGGCTGCAAGACCTTTGGCATCTCCCGGAACTGAGAACAAGGGGCAATCACTGGCGGGGTGCTGAAGCTGGGAGGCAAGCAAAGCCAATTCTGGGCTTGGGAAGCCATCTGGGCACTGCGGGCAGAGGGCCAGCAGCTTGGGACAGTGGCTCTGAAGGCTTGCACACTTCCAATCAGTGGGAGCAGCCTGTGGACACCTTGGGACCTGTGGCTGCAGGCTCACCGCCTCTTGCTGGAAGAGGGAAGAGGCCAGCATTAGCATAGCGGAAGGGGCAGAGGCTCCAGCCTAGCCTGCAACGCATCTTTGTCTTAAAAGGAGACGTGAACAAATGCCCATGGCAAAGAGAACCTGGACAGGTGGGGACAGAAGCAAAAGCCAGGAAAAGCCTGGGTGGAGATACAATCTGCCTTGCGGCAGGGAGCAGGAAGATTAGGGGGCTTTCTACAGGTACTGGGGAGTCACAAAAACTGCCCAGCAAATTGTACAGGAACCTCGAAACCATGTCCTCACCCCTAGGTCTAGGAAGAACGTGCAGGTACAGGGCTCCAAGGCCTCCCTCTCTGCCTTTGTCTCCTCTGTTCACTTAGTAAAAAAAAAAGGGGGGGGTCAAAAAGAAGGGGCTCAGACCTGAGAGAACTGCCAAAGCCTTTCTATTTGCCCCTCAGCTGTCTGCACCTGCACCAGGCTCCTAGTGAGTCTCCTGCCACCCCACTCTGCTGACCCTGGCTTTTTCAGCTTGCCTGGGAGTGTAACCATAGGGATATGTCCCCAGCCTCCACCCTGGCTGCCTGCAAAGACAGCTTTGGCCTTCCTGAAACTCATTGATGATCCTTCAGAGAAACAAAGGTTTTTCTGGAAGGTGCTGGCATTTACAGCCTTACTTCCTGATAGAGGGGTTGAGTCCTTAGAAAGGTCACAGCTTAGACACGCAGGACAAGAGGTGGCTGAGCAAGGGAAAAGCACACCATTTCCTTCATCATTTTATATGACATGGGAGTCTCCAGAAATGAAGATCCAGGTCCCCAGGAAAGATAATGATCTAGTAACAGATAAAGTCACAGGGCAGTAGGAGGGGTGTCCGGGAAAGAGAAGGGTGTGGCAGAGGTGATTTTTCAGCCTTTAGTTCAGTCTCCACCTGCCAAGTGCCAGGCTCTGGGGGTATATCATCTTCTAGCTCCCCATACTAGTAATAATGATAACAGTTGCCACTGTAGGGAGCACATTGTATATGCTTTGCCCTGTGGTATTTGCCAGGTGTAATCAATATGACTTAAGTTTTCCAACTTAAATTTTCCAAGATTTTAGCTCATAACCTGGTAGGAGCCTCCCCCCACAAGAACCATGCACTTCACTGGCGTCAAAGCTGTTAGCTCTCTGTCCACACAGCGGCGCTGTTGAATGCGGGGCCTGCACAGTCCAGTGGCTTCTCATGCATGTGATCCAGCTCCAGAAACCTAACGTCCTTCTCTGTGACCCTCGCCAGCTCAGCCATCCTAACTCCCAGTAGCTGGATGCTGAGGGTGATGGGGGCTCCCAACCAGCTGCACAAACTTGCTCAGGCTCTGGCCTACTGAAGCAATTTCCCAGGCCTGTGGTAATAATGGATTTGAGTCAGCTCCCAGCCCAATTTGGGACAGCAGGTGGGCACTGGTCGGGAGCCTTTTCCTCCCACAAGACCCTGGGCTTCATTTGCGAAACTCCTCTTCCCCCACCACGATTCTTAGAGGCCTTGGGAAAGGGCAGCCTTTATTTATCAGGCCCCAAAATGCCCTCTGTCATGCTCTCCCCAGGGCTGGGGTGTCGAAGCAGCTACATTTACATAACTAAAAGAGATCACTGGGGGAATCCTGCCTGTAACAAAGAGGGACTGTTTCTGGGCCAGTATGGGGCACCCCAGCTGGGGAGCAGAGGCTTCCACAGGAACCCACGCTCCCAGCCGGACTCCCCACCATCTCCCCAGAACTGTCACCCTTCTCCCTGTTCCCTTACAAGTAACTCAGTAGTAAATGTGCTTGTTGTTTTTGTGCCAAAGCCCCGGGAACACAGACATGTGATGTCCAATGAGTGACTTGGATATCTGGTATTTGGGAGTTGGAGGAATTCACCAGTACTGGCGCTGCAAGAACTTGTTCCAGATTATTTGAAACAGCCTGAAGGAGGAAACCTTGTGTTCCTCCAGGGCACAGGGTTAGAGCTGAGCTGGTTCAGCAGCCCAGACTGATCACTCCTGTCCCTCCTCGTGGAAAAAAAATTTGTCTGTTTGCAATTCAGTTCTTCCTCTGACAATGGGGTGCTGTCTGACTCGGGCTTTGACTGGGTCACAGCACCCTTCTTGAAACAAGTATGAGGAACAGAAATGTCCACTGCATGACACAGACACCTTGTTTCCTGAAAATGAGCACTAACGACTGCTTTTATATTAAGACGACAGAACACGCATCAACACCCTGGGGTGGAATGCTATCTTTACATATTTTCTAATATGAACCTGTAATCTTTATATTCATACAGGGCTTTCGAAGTGGGCCATGGCAGAGCTCAGTCTTTTGCAGGAAGCTGGGTCTCTGGTGGGTTGGGGAAAATACTCAGTGCAGAAGGGCTTGCAGGCAGAGACTGCGGACCCCCAGCGCGGCAGGGGACCCGGCCCACTCCACCTGGTGCTTCCCATTTCCCTAGCAGCCGAGCCCTGCCGGAATGCCGGGAATTCAACCTGGGCCAGCCCGGCCTGGCCCGGCCGGCCCGGCCCAACAGTATCCACTGAAGGAAGCAGTGGGGCGCTCAGTTCACACACCCGTGGGCGGGGAGTCGTGGCAGTGGGATCTGCTGGGTCACTCCCGAACTCGGGGTAGAAGATAGAGTCCTGTTGGGAGCCGGGCATCTCCAGGAAGGACCCCACGTGGTGTGTGGGGCGGGAATCTGTTGGTAGGCGGGGCCTAGCAAGGGAGAAACCCAGGGTCCCCTGCAGTACCAGCACTGGGCGAGGAGCGCCCCCAGCTGACTGCCTGGCGCTACAAGACCCAGCGCTGCTGAGCTAGAACCTGGATCTGGTTATTCCGATTGTTCCCAGCACGCAGTGATCCTTTGGTGAATATGTCGTAGGCCTCAACCTCGAGGCCACTGGGTTCTAGAGGTTCAGGGGTCCCGACTGCTCTCCGGGCACAGCTGTGTCAGGGAAGCTCCACTGTGATCAAAATCGCTGAGCTGAAGTTTAGGAGGGACAGCGTGGCAGCCTATTGAGGAGCAAGGGTTTCCAGGGCCTCCCTTTCAAGGGAGGAGGAATGGGTGCGTTTAAGGGCAGAGGAACCCAGGACAGCCCTGGAGGGTAACAGAAATCTGCACCCCAGGCCTGGGCTACTGGGAAGTACTTGCTGTACTTCCTCCAATCTCCAAAGCACATGACAGGCAGTGGTTGGCTATGCAGCCAGCAAAAAATGCCAACTTCGGCCCTAGAGCCCTGGGAGCAAAATTCTACCACGAGCAGGAGCAAGCTTGGAAGTGGCCCCAGGTCCCAAAGGAGAACACAGCTGACCACAAAGGATCCAGCCGGGCTGTGTGGGTCTTGTGACTGCACAGCTGTGGCGTAAGAATTGCAACTGTGGGGTAAAAAAGAAAACTGATGGGCCAAGGAGATAGCTCAGTAGGAGAAGCACTTGCCTGGCAAGTGCAAGGTCCTGAGTTAAATTCCCCGTGGGGTGGAGGGGGATTGATTTCTGCACTCTGGGAGGCTAAGGAGTAGCAAGTCAACTCAGCCTGGACAACTTAGCAAGACTTTGTCTCAAAATAGAAAATAAAAGATGTGGCTCAGAGCAGAAGCCCTGGATTCCATGCCAGTAAATAAAATATAATGGGAAAAATAAGCTCTGATATGCTATATAGCACAGTAGGAAAGTTCACAACTTTTACACACTTCATAAAGAACTACAGAAGAGGAATTCCTTATTGGCCCCTTAACCAATAAATGTTCAATACAGAAATGCCAGTTACAGTGCACTCACCATCACACTGTATATATGTGAAATTCTCATATCCTGCTTCATAAATAAATTACCATGTAGCTTTTGTTTTGCAGCACTGGGGATTGAATCCAGGCCTTCGGGGTCTTCTTTTTTTTAGCAGAACTGGGGATTGAACTCAGGACCTTGCATTTGCTAGGCAGGCACTTGTGCGTCAGAGCTATCTCCCTGGCCCCCGGGATCTTGAAGAATCATTAGGGTGCTTTAAATGGGTGCAAATTTGAGACTCTCCTGCCTGTCTCCCAGTGCTAAGATCACAAGCATGTACCACTATGCTCATTCATGTGTCACCTTAAGTTGTTTATTTTGTGCAGGGTCTCACTACGAAGCTCTGACTCAGTTATCCTGTTTCCTGCCTCCCAAGTGCTAGGATTACAGGCACGCACCACCATACTGAGACTCCATCACTGGCTCAGTGTGCCCACGAGCAGGGACTACACAGCATGTGGTGTCAAGGACCAAACCCTGGCCCCTGCGCTTCCCTAAGCAAGCGCTTAGTCTGAGCTATACCACCAGCTTAACTTCTTTTTGTTTTAATGTGTTGTTTAAATTTGTTTTTGAAGCCAGATATGGTGGCACGCGCCTATAAACCCAGCACTTGGGAGGCTGAGGCAGGAGTATCAGTGTGAGTTCCGAGACCAGCCTAGGCTACAAAAGTGAGCTCAAGGCCAGCCTGAACTGCATAGTGAGACCCTATCTCAAAGATGAAAAATAAATAAATAAGCAAGCAAACTTTTGAGGGCCAGCCTGATAGCTCAACAAAACTAAAGCACCTGCTGAGGCAGAGTGCAACGGCTCAGGGTTCAATATCCAGCATGCCAGACTGGGCCAGGCCAGGGCCCACCCCTGGGGCACACCTGTATTCCCAGCGCTTGGGAGGCTTAAAATAGAATCACTACAAGTCCAATCTATGAGTGAGACCCTATAGACAGTCTAAACACAGAAAATAAATAAATAGAATAAATTTGTTTTTGAGACAGTCTCATTGTGTAGCTCAGGCTGGTCTTGAACTGATCATGTGGGTCAGGTTGGCCTCAAATTCAGTGATCCTCCCACCTCAGCCTCCTGAGTGCTGTTTACAGTTGTCTGACACCAGAGTGCTCTAATTTTTTATTAAAGCCTAACACTACTATGCTTAGGCCAAAGATCTATAGCAGACTCCAGGCCACTCAAACCAGGTACCTTTTTTGCATGTGAAATCCTTACTATGTGTATCAGGAGGAAAATGCTGCATTCTCTGAAGTAGAAATTAGACAAGCTAAATTCTACATTCACAGCACAATAGACCAGAACGCAACCAAACAACAGTACCAACTCAGCCTGGAAAATAGCTCAGCAAACTAAGTACCTGCTTCGGCAAGGGCAGGCACAAGCTGGGCCGCTCCCGCCCCCAGGAGCCGAGAGGAGCAGGAGTCTGGGCCTGGCGGCCCATGCCTGTAATCTCTGAGCATGGAAAACTGAAAACAGGAGACCACAAGTCCACGCTGAGACCCTGTACCAAATACATTTAAAAAAAAAAGAAAAAGCAACTCTGGTCACTTTCTTAAACTTTTTTCTTGCAGTACCAGGGATCAAACTCCAGACCTTACGGTTGCTAGGCAAGCACTACCTACACTGAGCTATCTCCCCAGTCCCCTTAAATAACTTTTTTTTTTTAAGAATTTTTTTAAAACTTTCTTTCTGTTATGGCCGGCTCAGCCTGCTCTGGGGGTGGGGCTGGCGCAGCATGTGGTGCCGGGATCAAACTGCAGTCCCCTGTGGTTGCCTAAGCTTGCCTAAGCAGGCGCTTTAGACCTCCGAGCCATCTTGCCAGCCCCTTAAATAACTTTTGACTCAAAGTAAAAATAAAAGCCAGGCGTGGTGGCGCATGCCTATAATCCCAGCACTTGGGAGGCTGAGGCAGGGGGATTGTTGCGAGTTCAAGACCAGCCTGGGATACAAAAGTGAGCTCAAAGCCAGTCTGAACTGCATAACGGGCCCGTCTCAAAGACAAAAATCTTCCGAGGAAGCTAAGGCCATGTTGGTGTGAGGCCCTCACTTCTTCTGGCAACTAGTACCGCGCCGGACAATCCGAGTTATAGCCTCCCATCTCAGAACTCGCCTGCATCTACTCCGCCCTCATTCTGCACAAGGGAGGTGACCGTGAAGGAGGATAAGATCAATGCGCTCATTAAAGTGGTTGGTGTCAATGTTGAACCTTTTTGGCCTGGCTTGTTCGCAAAGGCCCTGGCCAATGTCAACACTGGGAGCCTCATCTGCAACGTAGGGGCTGGGGGCCCTGCTCCCTCCACTGCTGCTGCCCAGCTGAGGAGAAGGTGGAAGCAAAGAAAGAAGAATCCGAGGAATCTGAGGATGACATGGGCTTTGGTCTTTTCGACTAAACCTCACTTTGTAACATGTTCAATAAAAACTGAACAGCTAAAAAAAAAAAAAAAAGACGAAAAAAAAGATAAAATGGGGGTAGGGGCTGGGAGATAGCTCAGTAGAGTAAATGCTTGCCTGGCAAGCGTAAGGGCCTAAATTCAATCTCCAGTTCCGCAAGAAAAAAAAAAGATATATGCACCCTCGTTTCTACCCGTCAGAAAAAGAATTTCATCCTTCAAGGCAGTGGGATGGAACTCAGACAAGTGCTTTGCTTTATCACTAACCAGGATGCCCCTAGCCCTGGAAAAAAAAAAAAAAAAACTTAAAGCAGGTTAAAGCAAAGCCCCAAGCAATAAAGGTAAAAGCAGAGGAAGGCACTTGTCACCTAGGGAGCACTGATACTTGGGGTGAAGGTGCCAGAAGGCAGAGCCAAAAAGCGCCTAGCTGAGGTCACTCTGGGGAGGCCCATTCCTTGGTGACCAGGCATATAACCTCAAGAGCAGCAAACAGCTGTGTGCGTGTGTCCCTATGCACGTGCCTGCGTGTGCAAGCAATTTCAAAATGTCTTCACTGCACAGGTCTTAATCTGTCAGATTCTTTTGATTGAACTCAGTACCTTGTACATCCTGAGTGTGCGCTCTGCCACTGAGCTCCTTTCCCAACCCTCTATCAATCGTCTATGCAGGGCCACGGGCGTAGCTCAGCAGTCCAAGCACCTGCCTGGCAAGTACAAGTACATGGGTTCAATCCCTGGTACTGCATGCTGTACCAGCCCCATACCCAGCCAGCCACAGAAATGGTGTGGTGTGCACACCTGTAACCCCAGCACTGGGGAGGCTGAGACAGATCACTATGAGCCCAAGCTGTGTAAGGAGATGCTGTACCAAAAAAATATACCTCAGACCCTGTACCACCCCCTCAAAAAAGGGAAAAGGTAATTTCCCACATAGTCAATTTGTTTTAGCTTTGGGAGGAAGCTATTTTTGGGGTTTATCTGTTTTCAGACAAGGTTTTGCTACTTAGTCCACTCAAGTCCTGGCCTTCATTTCCTATGTAGCTCACACTGTCCTCCAACTCAACGATTTTCTCACCTCAGCTTCCTACCTTCTAGGATTTAAGGTATTTTAACATTTTTTTTATTTTATTCCAAAAGATTTTTTAGTATGGGTTTTACATGCTTAACTTGTGATTGTTACTTAATTACTTAATAGACCCAGGCATGGTGGCATGCACCTATAACCTCAGCACTCATAGACTAGACAGAAGGATCCCTCCAGCTGAAGGTCAGACTGGGCTATACACTGAGTTCAGGGTCAGCCTGAACTGTATAGCAAAGCTGTCTCAAAAAAAAACCCCAACACATTCATATATATACATATGAATAAAAAACTTGAATGACACATAAGAGGTGTTAAGAATGTGAAACATTTTTCTTGCTATAAAACATTTGAACAAGTTTTGAAATCACTTTTCTGGTTTTGGGTCCCCTCCCCAGGTACTTGGGGGTTTTTGGTATAAGACAGTAGTTTAAGTGCCTGCCCTGCATTCCCAGTCAGGCACTGGGGTTGGCGGATTGATCCTCAGGCCCACCTGTAAGGCACCCTGATCCAGCAAAAACACAAAAAATCCTTCCCTCCCAGGTACCACTGACTGTCACCTTTTCAATACAGCATCCATAGGCTTTAAAAGCGCAAAAGGGCTGGACATACTGGTTCATGCCTATAACTCCAGCACTGTGAAAACTGAGGCAGGAGGATCACCAAGATTGAGACTAGCCTAGGTTACAAAGGGACCTTGTCTCAAAAAAAAACACACTGGTGTGGCGGTACACTCTTGTGGGAAGGCTGAATAGGGAAGGTTGCAAATTTGGAACCAACTTGTGAGAATATCTCCAAATAAACTGGGCTGGGGATGCAGCTCAGTGTAGACCCTGCCCATGACCAGCAAAGCTAGCCATTCGATTCCCAGTACCACAAATAAATAAACACCATCTGAATGAACAAGAACAAGGCTAATTAACATCTGAAAAGCTGGCCTCACCAGATTAACCATCTACTGCAAATGACCTGCAACAGTAGTTATGTTAATACATATAGTCTGGTACAACAGCACATAAGTAACTCAGTCAAACCTGGGACCATATAATCAATAAAGTAGGAATTACAAATTAGTGACTAAGTTCATTCAATAAATGGTTGTAAGACTCATGATTATTTGGAAAATAAATGAAATAGCATATAGCAATAAAATCCAGGGAAACTGAAAGGCAAGACATTGAAACAAGCCAGGAAAAGAGGAAGTGTGGATGCATGTATCATTTACATAAAGCAGTGAAGCATGTCATAAAGACATGAGGTGGAACTATGTTCATACTTCAGCCATGTGAGCCATTTAATGAGACAGGCCCCATCTATGTATTTCAAGCTAGACTATACATAACCCAGACTGGCCTGGATACTAGGCCATGGATACTAGGTTGAAAAAGTGACAAGTGTCAGCCAGTGGTACTTGAGGAGGGGACAGAAAACCAGAGCAACTAGAGATGAGGCACCCAAGTCAGTCATGACAGGGCTGGAGCCCTGGGTCCTTGAAAAAGGTGAGCAAAGCTACACAGAGGAAATTAGCGCTCTGTCATTAGAGGGGGAAAGCAAAATAAGCTAAAACTTCAAAATGTTAAGGAACATACAAAGTTTAAGGTAAAAATATGCAAATGTGAATAAAGCAATCTTTTTTTTGTGGAACCGGGGATCGAACTCGGGACCTTGCACTTGCCAGGAAGAGTTCTTGTGCCCCTGAGCTATCTCCCCAGTCCCCAAGCAATTATTTACTAGATACAGCAGTCACAGTAGTGCACACCTGTAATCCCAGCACAGGAGACCGATGCAGGAGAACTCTCACAAGTTTAAGGATGGCCTGGGTTGCACAGCAAAATCCTTAAAAAAGAAAGACATGCGCTGTGCTGGCCCCACCCCCAGGCATAGTGGCACAAGCATGTAATCCCTGCGCTGGGGAGGCTGAAAACAGGCGGATCACAAGCCGAGCTGCATAGTGAGACCCTGTACCAAATACGCTTTAAACAAAAGACATGGACTGGGGAAGATAGCTCAGTAGCTAAAGCTCTGAGCATCTGCCCAGCAAATAAAAGGTCCAGCATTTGATACCTGGTACCATCATGCAGGCCCTGAAACTGGGTGTGGTGGCACATGCCCGTGCTGGAGGTACTAAGACAGGAGGATCACTACAAGTCTGAGCTGTATAGCAAGACCCTGTATCCAATAAACAAAGTAGTGACACAGAGCTGATCCATACCTATGCAAGCATATAGGGAGTAATAATCTTACAATTTTTTGGTACCAGGGTTTTTTATTTTTCTGGTTCAGGTTGCCTCAGCGTGAGTGTGGGGATTGAACTGTCATCCCACGCCTGACTGGGATTGCCAATGCAGGCGCTTAAACCACTGAGCTAAACCGAAAGCCTCCCATTTTTTTGTACCAGGGATTGAACTTTGGGCCTTGTACTTGCTAGGCAAGCACTTATTCCACTGAGCTATCTCCCTGGCCCTTCATACTTTTTTGGTAGGTAGGACTTAACGCTTCCACAAGGCCTTGGGCTCAATTACCAGGACTGCCAAAAGGAAACCACCAACCTGTCTCCACCAACAGTCGCCTTCTGAGGCAACTGAGGATAAAGACTTGAGTGCATGAGTTGTGAGGCCAGGAGACAGCTGTTGCCAAAAACGTCTCCAGAATCTGTCTGAAACTACATGTCCCACAGCAACACCCAAAGGGTGTTTCTTCCTCCACACTGGCCATCAGTGTCAGCCAACGCAGTGACCCCACTCTAATAGGCGCACAGGGCTGGGCTTTCAGCTTGCACTTCTAGGTATTCCAGTAAGGTCTTTCCAAGTACGGCACCTGCACCTTTGCTGAGGAATCTTTGGGCACACTTCTCCACATTGTTCCAAGCCAGACGTGGTAACAGATGCCTGCAATCCAAGCACACTGGAAGGCTGAGGCAGGACTGCTATGAGTTTTGAGGCCAGCCTAGGATACATAGTGAGTTCAAAGCCAACCTCAACTACACAACGAAGCTGTCTCAAACCAGAAAAAAGTTTAAACCCAGGGTATGCAACTTCGTGATTTAGTTGAGACCTGCTCTAAATAAAAACTGCAAAAGGTTGTAGTTTAGTGCAAAGCCCCTCTGTACAATCCCCAATATAAAACAGAGGAAACGGGGGAGGAGGAAGGGAAGGCGTAGCTTCCTGATCCAGCTGTTCTTCCAGTGGTGTCCAAAGGAACAGGGCCTCAGATGTGGAGACAGATCTCCCTCCGGAGCCACTTTCAAGATCAACTTTAGATGTTTTATTTAACCCATTTTGAAATTTCACATCATAACCAATACTTGCTTTTTTAAAAAAGTTTTGTTTGGTACAGGGTCTCACTATGCGGCTTGGCATAGTGATTCTCCTGTCTCAGCCTCCCCATCACTGGGATTACAGGTGTGTGCCACCATGCTCAGTTTTGGTGGCCAGCACCACGTACATAGGACTTTGGGGGCATGCATGGCACGCGGTACCAGGGATCAAACTCAGGTCCTTGCATTTGCCAGGCAGGTACTTAGACTACCAAGCTATCTCCCAAGCCCTTAATACTTGCCTTTTACTGCTAAATGTTAAAATCTCCAACTGTGGCCGGTGAGATGGTTCAGT
>PVKN010010695.1:0-22375 GCA_004027915.1 Capromys pilorides
ACAGTTATATATTTTCATTGCACAATGATATAAACCTATCACGACCAACTTCTCATAGTGGAGAAAGATGTCTCTTCTGTCTTTCCCTCTTTTAAGAGCATCTATCAGATCAAATCAAAGCCTATTTTTTATTTTTTATTCCTTTTTTCATTTATGTATTTGATACAGGGGCTCACTACGCAGCTTGGACTCGTAGTGATTCTCCTGCTTTCAGTCTTTTCAGTGCTGGGGTTACAGGGGTGCGCCACCATACCTGGACTCAGTGGCCTGCTCAGTGTGTCCCAGGGGCAGAGCGGGCACAGCCTAGGGGACAGTGGATGGAACCCTGGTCCCTGTGCTTACCAAAAGAGGCACTTAGTCCACTGAGCTATTGATTTTCATATTTCTAAGCTATATGTTCATACTATATTTTCTTTACTCAGTTTCAAAGCTATTTACTAACTTCTTGTCATCATAAATAAATTCGAGGCTACCTAACTCCTCTAAAAATTTCCTTCTCACCTCATGTTCCCATACTTACCAAGGCATTATATTTACAATGGAAAAAATTATTTCTTTTACTTTTAAATATAGCACAAAGTAATATTAAAGCAGAAAAAATATAAGTGATACAGAATTTCACTTAACAAAATAATATGAATTTCACAATATGTGTTATAATGCATAATGTTGTCTCCCAATTAGCTGTTCATATTACCACATACTTGAATACAAAACTTAAAGAAGAAAGAAAGAAGTATATAAGAAGTTAAAAGTAAAAGAAAGCAAGCAATTGAAAAACAGGAGATAAAACAAATTAAGCATTAACTGCTCCTTTCTACAGACTGGCAGAAATGCACAGTACAGTTGTCCAAACCATCTTGTTTACATGCATAGATAAATCTCTTTCCCTACTCTTACCTGTCCTCCTCAACTCAGTAATTCCTTCTATTTGAATAAGTTCAGTTCCTCTTCCTAGTATCATTATAGTCTTCAGATTTTATTTTCTTTTTCAGGTTCTCACACTAAGGAGACAATATAATGTTTCACCTGCAGGTCTGATTTATTTAACTTATCAGTATGGTCTCTAGTTGCATCCATTTAATTATAAAAGCCTCAGATTTATTTTTATACCTTAATAATACTCCATTGTGTAAAAATACCACATCTTCTTTATCCATTCCTCAGTCGATGGGCATTTAGGTTGCTTCCAAGATTTAGCTATGACAAATTATGCTGCTATAACCACAAGGGCACATATGTCACTGTGGTATGATTTCAGTTCTTCTAGAAAAATACCCAGGAGGGTAATAGCTGGATTGAATGGAACCTCTAAACCTAGTTTTTAAAACATTTCTAAAATTCATTTTCTTCTCCAGACTCCCATCAATAGGATTTAAAAGATATTCAATAATGCTTTGTTGTTGTTGTTAATCTGTACATTCAGAAAAAAACTATTATTGCTCCAAAACATGTGAAGATTTTTTTGATGATGCCAAGAGAAATTTAAAGCCTGAATGGTATTAAATCTATTGGGTACAGCAAGAAAACATCCACATCAAATAATAAAATAAGCCTGGACTCACATCACACATATAAAATACAAAGTAATTTTCTTTTGAAATGGATGATATTTTTATCAGAAGAACCCAGGCCTAGACTTTTTTTAAATAAAAAAGTAAAAATTATGAATAAGAATGTTTGGAGGGAAAAGGGTGGTGAAGGAAGAGGGAAAATAATACTTTCACCCATATTCTAGCGATCCAAGTAAACCACTTGGTCTCTCCTGAATTCAGTGGGATGGGAATGTTCACACTTACTGAAAAGAATGGCATAATTAATTAAAAGATAGTATGTATTTTGTCAAGAGAAATACAGTCTTCTAAAGAGAATCTTAGAGGAGCAAAGGATCAGAGTAAAACTTTCTGTAATTTCTGACCTGAAACAATCAGTTGAGAATCATTGCAAAGAGAATGGAAAACAAAAATAGAAGCTCAGATCCTACCTAGCAGGGAGCTTATTTTCACTGATATCTCAGCAGATTTGAGAATATAGAGGAAAATCAGCCAAGAGAAGTTTCCTGGGAAAAAAATATTACTACCATCGTTCTTCATTTAATGACTAAGTTTCATTCTTGTGACTAGGTCATTAAATGTACTGCTTAGTAAATGAGGAATTAAATGTAGTGTGTACATTACAATATTTGGAACAAAAAATGGTCAAAGGAACCTCCAACTCAATGACTTTGCTTTATTAGCATAACTCATACCTGCAGTAATGTAATGCATACCAGAATATAAAACTGCAGTACAGTACAATCAGAGAAAATGCAGCATTGTATAAACTATGTGTATTTTCCAAAAAGGATAATGGAGGCGGGGAGATAGCTCGCTAGAATAAGTGCTTTCCTGGCAACCACAAAGGCCTGAGGTCAATCCCTGGTTCTGCAAAAAACAACGAGAGAAAACAAAAAGATAGTGGATCTCTATGAATAAGGTATATAGAAATATATATATATATATATATATGAAAAAAAGACAGATCCTAAGTCCAAGCTGATAGTGGGAAGTTCAAACTGTGCACCTAAGACCTATGTCAGAATAATTATTAACATTAAACAATATCTGTATTTCTTAAAAAATGATTTACACCAAAAATCTAGGGAACATGAAATGAGACCATCATCCCTTAAACTGAATTGTTCTGTCATTTTAGAAACAACTGAATGGGGGCTTGCCAGGAAGCTCAGTTGTTTAAAGTACATCATTCGGTAAAGTTTCTCAGGCACTGGGGACCAGGCCAAGAAAGAAAGAAAGAAAGAAAGAAAGAAAGAAAGAAAGAAAGAAAGAAAGAAAGAAAGAAAGAAAGAAAGAAAGAAAGAAAGAAAAGAAAAGAAAAGAGAGAAAGAATAATAGAAACAAGAAAATGAAGAAGAAGCACATCCTACTTAAACCTCTGCTCCTCCAGTCAGTGAAGGCCCCATGAACAGAGACGCTGGGTTCTTAGAACATTCAGAAACTTCTAGCTTGTGTCGGGGCAGAGCAAAGATCACCTGTTGAGAGGACAAAAGACAAATATTTGGGGTGCTTTTTGGTCTGTGTATTATATGAACAAAGCCCTGTCTGCATTTCTCTCCATGAATTCTGTTTAGAAAATGACTACCTTTTGATTTGTAGCTGCTTAACTATTAGAATAATTTGGTTAATATGATTAATAGCTTTTTATTGAATGAATGATCCTACATGTTGTCATTCCTTTTTGAGTATTATATTCAATAAAATTCTATTCTATAAATCAAAAACATATACCCAGCATTGTTGGAACTTGCTAAAAGCTGGCAGAATAGCATCAGGAGACTCAGCACATGTGTTTACATACTATGTAACTGAAGAGAATGACATTTTTCTTTTCCAGTGAACATATGACTTCTTTAAATCTCCTTGATGTGTGTGATACAGAAAACTCACATTGCTGGTGAAGCACATGGAAGTTGGCATGAGGGAGAGCCACAGTGGCTGCCACTTCTGTCTCCCCACACTCTCTGGTCAAATAGAAGTTCCACTGTGTTGCTGCTGTGGATGCTGGCTCAGGTGAGTGCCCCATGTGGGCCCACAGAGGTCTTCTTTTTATTTTATTTTTCTCATTTTTCACAGATAGTAAGAATTAGAATTGAAACAGAAAAAATTACAAGTGATACAGAACTTCACTTAACAAAGTAATATGAATTTCACAGTGTTTGTTGTCTTCCAACCAGTTATTCACATTACCAGACATAGGCATGCAAAATTGGAAGAAGAAAGAAATGTATAAGAAATTAAGAAGAGCCAGGCATGGTGGTGCAGCCTGTAATCCCAGCACATGGGAGGCTGAGGCAGGAGGATCCTGTGAGTTTGAGACCAGCCTGGGCTACAAAAGTGAGCTCAAGGCCAGCCTGAACTGCATAGCGAGACTCTGTCTCAAAAAGACAAAAAAAAATTAAGAAGAGAAAACATATAAACAATTGAAAAAAGAGACCAAATAAATTAAGTGTTATCTGCTCCTTTCCATAGATCACCAGATATGCACAGTACAGTTGTCCAAACCAAAATGGATGCAGCTAGAGAGTGTACTCTTAAGTGAAATAAATCAAACTCACAGATACAAACATACTGTCTCCTTAGTGTAAGAACCTGAAAGAGAAAAATGGAATCTGAATGTATAATAGATAGTGGGAAAAGGGAACTTATTCAAGAGGTCTAATTTCATTAGCCTGCTTCTTCATCCACCAAACGTGCTCCCTCCCAAAGCGGGTATCACCAGGGCACCCCAGACCATGAATACTACGAGAAATGGAGCCCAGGGACCGAGGTTCACTCTAAGTAGTGGTCAAAAGGAACAAGGATGCAGAGGTAATTTCTTCTGTTTTTTTTTCATAACAATATAGAGGCAGCAGAATTATGAAAGTAAATATACCCTTACATTTGAGTTACTACATAATGGTTTTCTTTTTAATTTTTTTTTTTTTTTTTGTACCAGAAATCAATCAGGACCTTAAGTTTGCCAGGCAGGCTCTGTGCCACTAGCTGAATGCCTAGTTATATAATGTTAATATTGATCTAAATGTTATTTATTTATTTATTTTAATTAAATATGCAACTTCTGGCAAACTACGTTTAAATAAAGAGGTTTTGATCAGGATATAGCTCAGTGGCGCAGCACCTTCCTGGCAAGCACAAGGTCTTGAGCTCAATTCCTGCAACCAAATAAAGAGTAATTAATTAATTAGGAGATCTTATGGTCTGGGAAAGAGATTATTCAGGTACTCCCACAAAGAGCATCTTTATTTTTAAAACATATTTGGTACAGGGTCTCACTACATAGCTCAGACTTGTAATGATCCTCCTGTTTCCAGCCTCTCCAGAGCTGGGATTATAAGTGTGCACCATGCCCAGTCTCGGTGGCCAGCCCCAGTCCCTGTGCTTGTCTAAGCAGGCGCTTAGTCCGCTGAGCTGTCTCACTGGCCTAGAGTGCATCTTTTTAAAACAAGAGCGCCTCAGTGTCAGCAGTTAGATTATCTAAGCCCAAAGACACTGAAATACGTGCACCAGGACTCTGAGATTATTCCTATTTGCACACATCTCCTATACATCTCTAATGAACAAAAATGTTCTCATGCTGTGCTCCTAATAACACTACTTCTTGCGTTTGCACAGAGACCACTTGTGAGCTGCACTGCTTCCCTACTGCAGAGTCTTATGGCTTCGTTCTCAGCCTGAGCGGAGCGCAGGCCTCACGGGAGTCAGTGCGCTGTGGTGGCGAACCCATGGCACACACGCCCCGGCCAGCTGCCTGGTACCCTGTAAAGCTCTGACAGATTCCCCATCGCTGGGTGATTTCCTACAGCCTCATTCTCTGTTTCTATCTTCTTGGCACCTCCCTTGGTTCTGCTCAGCCGCAGTGGGCTCCTCTGTGTCCCTTGAGCTGAACAAGTGCACGCCAGCTTGAGGGCCTGGGAGCTGTTTTCCTCTTTCTGAAAGGCCTCCTTGGAGAGACATGAGGCTCACTGCCTCACATCATGGAGCCCTGATCACATGAATAAAAAATAAATTAGATAGATAGACAAATAGATAGATAGATAGATAGATAGATAGATAGATAGACAGATAGATGATAGATAGACAGATATCTCTCTTCCTGTGTGAGTACTCCTTGATGTGTATGTGCGTGTATGTGTGTGTGTGTGTGTGTGTGTGTGTGTGTGTGTGCTTATGTATCGGTATATGTTGTGGTTTGTGTTCCCTCAAAAATCACTTATTGAAATCCCCAATCTTTTATTTAGAGAAGAGACTTCTGCTGAGGTAACTGGGGTTAGATGAGACCATGAGAGCAAACCCTGCTCTGATGGAGCCAGTGCCCTTATAAGAAGATACACAAAACTCTCTCTCTCTCTCTCTCTCTCTCTCTCTCTCTCTCTCTCTCTCTCTCTCTGTCTCTCTCTCTCTCCCCCCCCCAATTCTCCCCTTCTTCCCTCCCCCACATGCAAATATGCACACAGTAAGAAAGGTCACCTCCAGTTCAGGAGGAGACCCCTTTCACCATTTCACCATGCCAGTACTCTTTTCTAAGACTTCATCCTGCAGAACTGAAGGGAAGTGAATACCCGTTGTGTAAGGGGCACAACCTACGTCCTTTTCAGCCAGCAGCCGGAGTGAATTCTGTAAGCATATGGATGTGTGTTCATCGTATGTCCTTTTACTCTGTTATTAGCTTGCACCACACAGGTCTTTGCTTGGCCTCGCAGCCTTCTCCCCCCAGCACACACTGTACCACATTTTCTTACCACCAATTTGCTTAGTGGCTCTTTTCTCCAAACAGTATATATGTTCCCAGAGTGTCAGGTCTTATTCATTGTTGCAGCTGTGATGGACAGAATAGCATAGCCTAGTACAAACCCAGTGTTCAAGAAACATGGGCTAATTGAAGAAATCACCAGGGTGTGACCTCCTGGGCCAGGCACAGTCAATGAGCCGATATCAAAGGTTGCTTCTATCAAAACTTCGTGTTAACACAGTGAGCCATAAAGCTTCCAAAATGTTGTAAAACATAAGCAGAACAAGCTTGTTAGTGTCAGATGACCCTGTCACAAAAATTTTAGAAAATGATGAATTTCATGAAAACCAATACAAGAGTGATGGGATGATGGTCAGTAGCAACGTCACCCTTGCCAACCTGCTGTGGATGTCGCTGTTGTAGCAATCACAACTCTGAGCTTTCCTTTAATTTTGACTCCGCTTTGGAGGCAACATCTTCTTGGAAAGGCTGCTGTGCACTGAGTTGAGGATGAGCTTTGCATCCTCACCTCATCTGCTGTTGCTTTTGCTCTTTTCCTGGCTGACTGCAGTGTGGGCCTCATGATAAGGGCAAGGTTGTGAAGTATAGAGCAGAACTAGTAGAAATGGGAGCTGTACGGGCTGGCTTGGTAGCTCAGTGGACTAAAGCACCTACTGTGGCAGAGCACAGTGGCTGGGGTTCGGTCCCTGGCATTCCGTGCCGGCCCCACCCCCAGGGAGCACTGAGATGGCAATTGAGACTGGGCATGGTGGCATGTGCCTATAACCTCAGCACTTTGGGGGGCTGAAAACAGGAAAATCACTACAAATCTGATCTATGCAGTGAGACCCTGTAGACCTGTATCCCTTGACCTAAATACCTAAATGCATTAGAAGAAGAAGAAGAAGAAGAAGAAGAAGAAGAAGAAGAAGAAGAAGAAGAAGAAGAAGAAGAAGAAGAAGAAGAAGAAGAAGAAGAAGAAATGGGAGCTGCAGCCTTATGATTATTATTTTTATTTTTTTATTTTTTTGCAGTACCAGGGATTGAACTCAGGAACTTGTGCTTGCCAAGCAAGCACTTATTCCAGTGACCTATCTGCCTGGTGACTGGTCCCTGGCCTTATGATTTCAAAGCTGTTTCCCATCCACAGGGTTTATTTGAGTTTTAGCAGTGTAACACCAGGCAATCTGCTGTCTTCTTCACTCCGTGCAGTGTCGGTCATCCCTCTCCGAGGTCGCTTTGCCCCTCAAGTTGTGCTGCTTGAGCCAACTATTTTAGGCTTAGTTCTCTGCCTCTTCCCATTCTAGAGTCCACAGGTCCTGCCTGCTCCCACTCTCTGTATGGTTTCCTCCCTTCTTGCCCTTATATAACTTTTCTTGGCACGAGCCCATCAGTCCAGCTCTAGCCTCATGCTTAAGGATGCTCCAGAATTCAGGGAAGGAATGAAGGCAATTAGTCCACGAAGCAGGAGGTGAGCTCTCAGGAGCAATGCAGCAACCATAAGCTCCGTGGTAGAATTACGGGGCCAGCGAATGTCTCTGTCTGGAGACTCCTGAGAACTTCTGGCAGTGTTCACAGCCCTTCCACATGTAGGCTGCCCTGGAATTCCTCTAGCACGGGAGCTGGCTTCCAAGCACACAGCACCCTGAGGAAACAGCTAGGTGGAGGCCGTGTCCCTTTACGACCGAGCCTCAAAATCATGCAGCATCATTCCGATGCCCTGGAATGGACAGACCAATTGCACCCACCTAGTTTACAGGGAGGCAAAACAGACTCTTCCTCCTCCTCCTAGGCTGGAAAAAGCTCTGGAAAAACCCATTACTATGGCATTTCAGAGAAAAGGCAATGTACCAGAGAGTCCTTCTTCATTTTTTTTTTTTTTCTAACTGCTAAAGAGAGATGAGGTGTGCTGGATCCTTTCTCACTTACCTCGAAGCAAGAAACAGCATCCATCATTTCTTTTCTTTTTTTTTTTTTTTTTTTTTTTTTTTTTTGCACTGGGACTACAGAGAAAACTTCCACAAAACCAACAGCATCCAGAGAAGTTCTTTTACTTTCTACCTTAAATTAATCCTCCTTTATCACCAAGGTAAATACCAGGCTAAAACAAACAGAACCAGACATTCACTGCTTCATTGGCAAACACTGTGTAAGTGGCCTTGTATCTCAGTTTGGATGATGAAATATATATATATATATATATATATATATATATATATATATATATATATTTTTTTTTTTTTTTTAACATCTTTGAGCACAATGGTGAAATGGAACTACAGTCCTGTTCAAAATTTCATTAAGGGGCTGAGGAGATAAACTGGGGGTCTCAGCACCTACCTGGTAAGCACAAGGACCTAGGCTTGGTCCCTGGTATCATATACCATGCCTGCTACTGAAACCAGGAGCTGGTTAGGGTTAGGATTAAGGTTAAGGTCAGGGGTTAGGGTTAGAGTTAGTGTCAGGGTTAGGGACTGGGGAGATAGTTTTGCAGGATAAGTACCTGCCTGACAAGCACAAGGTCCTGAGATCAATCCCCAGTACAAAAAAAAAAAAAAAAAAAAAAGAGTCAGCGTGGGACTAATGAATTGTAAGAGTTCTTTCTTTCATGTCTGAAGTCCTAAAGAATCCTTTCAGGCCTAGCATTTTAGGCTATGCATTTGTGTTGCAGTATCCTTTACATAGCTTTGATCTCCTGGCTAAAAATCTTAAAACACTGCTCTATTGTCAACAAAATAAAGCCAAATGTTTTAGCACAGTGCACACATTCCCAGTCTTGACCCAGCGTGACTTTCTAGGTTCAATTGTGCATATCTTAATCAGCACTCATATTGCTATGATTTAAACCTGGAATGTCATCTGAAAGCCACTCGTGTTCAGAGGTGGAGTTACTGGAAAGTGACTCAATCGTGTGTACACAACACTCCCGAGCAGATTAATCCACTGATGCATTCACTGCTGGACGTGCTCGTAGGAAGTTGGTCCTGGCCACAAGAGGCGGGTCTCGTGGTGGCCATGGCCTGGAAGCCCACACTTCCTCCAGGGCTCTTCCTTTGTGTCTGTGATACGAGCAGACCTTTTCCTCCGCACTCCATTCAACCATGCCCATCTTGCCTACATGCCAGCTGAATACGGACTGAATCCTCCAAAAGCTTCCATCCAAAACAAGCTTCTCTTGCTCCCCTGAGTGGGTGCCAGGTATTTCATCTTAGCAATGTAACAAGTGCATAAAACACTGTTCTTTGGATTTATCCACTTTTAAATTCCTGCTTATGGACTACATTACCAAAGATACCTGAGGGCAGATGTGTTTTCTGGTGGGCTTAGAATACTCCAGATCCTACAGGCATTCACCAGCTCAACCAGTTCAAGGTTAAAGTGAAATATGGGATCATAACTGGATGTAAGTCCAAAAATAAACAGCTAGAGGGTGTAATTCATGACAGACACTTGATCTTGCAAAGAGGAGAGTGCGACATAGTAAAAACAAGAAGAAATGAAGTGAGAATCGCACAGCCTCCCTTGCATGCCAGAAGGAAGCTGGCATGAGCTCCAGCCACACCTGTTGTCGCCTTCCTGGAGAATCGCCAATGTCGCTTGGGTCCTGTGTCTCAGTGGGGATAAAAATTCTCTCCCCGAACAGGCTAAGGCTCACATTTTCCACTATTCTTTGTTCTTTAATGACTTTGATCCAAGACCATTGATTCAGTCAAGTGGCTGAGGACTGTCAGGCACAGAGTATGTGGAAGAGTTGAATCTGCGGTGCGTTGGCACTCGTTCATAGCTTGTTTGGCTTTGCTCATTGTTGATTGGTTAACTGGTTGGCTGTCATGTTAGGAAAATGACCTCTGAATAGTGACTGATTGTATCCTTGGATGGTTTCATACAGATTTAGTGGAAAATTGTGTTCTTCTGCACATTTGGCCTCCAGAAAGAATGAAAGCTATGATTTTACTAAAGTAAACAATTGTTCAGTAAAAATTATATCATATTTGTTAAAGTTTAAAGGAAGACATTTTATGCATGTACTATTTCAAAAATTGTGTTTTGACCAATTATATGTCCAGCACTGTGCTTTGCTAAGAAATTGGCAAGGCCATTTCATTTATTGACAGGAAATAGCAAAACCAACCTAGGAGATAAAACAATGAAAACTACAGATGGTCTACTTGGGGTTATTGTCATATTCCTCACAAAATATTAATTACCAAAAAGGTCAGTCACATATAAACATATTTGTATTCACATGCAGTGGGTTGATGATATTTTTTTTTCTCTTCCATCACGGTGTCTGAAGGCTTGGTCATTCATCCATTCTAAGACAGGCAGGACTACGACCTTCGCCAGGTCACTTGCCCTTGCCTTGCTTCAGTTTTCTTATCCATGGAACAGGTACTAATAAAAATACTTATAAGATTTGATGTGAAAAACAGACAGAATAGAAAAGTACAACATCTTTTCAGAAATCTCAATAACATAGTTATTTTCAATGAAGCACACATATCTCTATCATTAAATCACAGACACTGGCAGAATATCAGATAGAATTCTAGCAGCCAGAGTTTCCAAAGACAATGAATGGCATGGGCTAGTGTTGCTTGCTGCCCCTGGGGAACCTTAAGCACATGATCACTTGGATGCAGAGCTGCAGGAGCGATCCCAACATCACATGGATAACTGGACTGTGTTTCAAGACCCCACTCTCTCATTCTATTATTCTTGCCTATTATCTAAACCTCACACTCTCTTCCCAGATGAGCTATTTAATCCTTTCTTTTGCTAGAATCTATAAGAAGTGAAAATAACTACAGCTTGTCATCTCTTCCCAAGCCCCTGGAAAAGACCACAGAGCTCCCCCTTCTAGGATGTTCAGACTCTGTCTCTGGATGATCCAAAATAACCAGGTTCCTCTGATCTCCTCCCAACATGAACAAACTCATTAAAGATCATCACTTGTGTATGGTTCCCTAGCTCCTGCCAAGTAACTGCATGTGCCAAACTCAGTCTATCTGGCTTTGGGGCTCTCAGACTGAGTACTGCTCTGCAAAGCTTATCAGATGGGTCTGCCTGCAAGCAGGCAAAACTCACTCAGTTCAACAGTGGAAACAAAAATTCATTTGGCTACTAAGTTAGCTCAGCAAGTGGGTACTACCCAATGGTTACTAGGAAGTCTGAAATCTCTACGTACATGAGTATAAAAATTGAGTTCCCTGGTCAATAGCCATGTTTAAATATAGAACAGGCCCTCATTTTGTTATTTTAAGAATCCCTACATTGAAATTATCTAATTAAATTTGGATACCTCCAGGCAGAATTAACACACATAGATATTAGTGACAATAGAAACTAAGATCTTAACTCTTGGATGACATTAGGCACTATGATGGTGGCTGGTGTTACTCTCTGGTTGGGATTTTGCAAAGGAAAGCAATAGAATTTTAACTCATAGAATTGAGAATTAACTAACACAACAGCGTCAGAAAATATTATCTGTTTCAAAGAAATGTAAAAACTTCAAATTAGACTAGCAAATCCAAGAGTGATTAGACCACAGACAGAGCCAAGAAGTATAATAGAAGAGTTAGAAAGGAGGAGAAATTAATAGCATAGGAAGTTTGATTCCACTGGGAAAAGTTGAATTTTCCTGGAGAAACTCTCTGATCTTGAGCTAGACATTGACTGTAAGGCATTTTTATTAATAAGCACTGGTCTTAAGCAATGCTAGCTATCTGGTTCACTTCTGCTTCCATTTAGATAAAAGTTTTACTATTCTCCACACCACTGCTTTTGCTAGTTAGACACAGCCAACAAAACAGCTATAATCAATGAAATATGGGTAAAAGGTACCGTATATTACCCTTCCACCAGTGCTTCATAACAATTGCCAGTGTTTGACCTTCCAGCATTCCTCCTCACCCCAGGAACCCTCAGGCTGTATGCAGAGATTTGGTTGTCATAAAATGATGTGGACAAAATATATAAAGAAAAGCATCACAACAACTTGCAATGAACAGACATAGAACACAGGCAGAAAACACACATAGTTTGCTGCTGTCTTAAGCCTCTGTGATGCAGAGGTTGTTTGTTTCCTACTCTGTTCTGATCAACACAATGTTTACAATGTCAGAATAAAATAATTAGATATGAGCTAATGGACTGCAGGAAATGTGCGCCTTTATATTTATCTATTCCTCCAAAGCTTTGCAGTTTTACTTGCTAGAAACTTACCAACTAGCAAGATGTTGGTAGAGAAATCAGAATTCATTTGATGCTATGTCATTTCTCTTATTTCTCAACATATCTATCTTTAGCATGACATTTTGTAATTAAATATACTCCAGATTCTGATTTTTTCCAAGAGGAGAAATAAAATTTGATTACAGATGTGCTAATGTATACTATGAAATTTTAAAAATAACATGCATTTGCTGAGTAGCTATTCAATAAAATTCAGGTGCAAAATTCCATCTGTGTTACTCTTATCTTATCTTTTCTACTTTAATTTGGGTTGATTATTGGTTACTCCTCAGCATGAAAAGCCTCTTCCCATTTGGAAGGCACCCCTGACTTACCTTTAATCAATATAATTGCATCTCTGCTATGATTACATTCAAGCACGACGTGGCCCAATCAGTGCTCAAACCTTACGGTCAGTCTCAAGACCAATGTATACTTCAAAATTATTATTATATTAAAACAAATTGTATTTATTTATGTTATGGCCAGCTCAACCTGCCCTGGGGGTGGGGCTGGCACAGCATGAGGTGCTGGGGATTGAATCGCGGTCCCTGTGATTGCCTAAGCTTGCCTAAGCAGGTGCTTTAGACTGCTGAGCTATCTCACCGGCCCTCAAAATTATTGAGAACCCAGAATAAGTTTTGTTTCCATGCATTGTACCAATTTATATACATTACAGAAGAAATTGAAACTGAGAATACCTTACCTATATATTCATTAAATAATTTTAGACAGTAAATCTATTTTTTGTAAAAGTAAATAACATTTTACCTTAAAAAGTACGTTTTTTTCAAATAAAAACTACTTTTACAGAGGTTTACATTTTCACAAATCTCTTTCACGTCTTGCTTAATAGAAAACAGCTGGATTTTCTTATCTGATTCTATGTTCAATTTGTTGCAATAATTGACATCACCTATCTTCTCAAAAAAGCTCTGTTGGATCCCTTTGAAAACAGAAAAGTAAGGATAATAAATGTCACCTTAATTTTACTGGAAACAGTTCTGAATTTACATAATTTCTGAAAGATGGGTGGGGATTCATTGGGCTCTTCTACTTACACCTTTGAAGTGCCTTCAAGAAAAAAGTCTTGAGTTGAGTTTGTCACTTGATTATTTTCCAGTTGTTTGATTATACTAAACAAGGGTCCAAATCTAAATGCTAGACATAAAGAGGTCAGCTTATGAAAAAGAAAAAGAAAAAGAATAACACCTACTGTATCCAACACCAGAGAGATATGACACAGAATGACCAAGTATTAAAGTGCTATTATTTTAAAATTACACATACCACAAGACTTCAAATATAATTTCATTAAATTTCTACTTCTAGAGACAAGCAAAATAATGCGCTAGGTAATCAGATTTCATACTGACACAGGTAAACATCCCTGTGTACCATATTCAGTATTGACTTGTTTGTTCTCATTTTACAAATAAAGCTTCATGCAACCTGTTTCTTTTTCACTTAAAATTCTGCTTTTGAGATGCATTCCACACAACTCCTTATAAAACCAGTAAATCCACTTAAACTACTATATATTTATACAGTGTCTTATCTGATTGCTTCCCAGAGACAGACATTTAAATTGCTCCTAACTAGTCATACAAATAAATGGTGCTAAAATGAACGCTTGTTCATATTTCTTCTATCATTTTTGCAATTACTTATCTAGATTAATTTTTACATGTAGTATCCAGGTCTCATACCCATGCACTTTTCTTTTGCTAGATGTGGTCATTCTCACCTCTATGTACCAATTTATGCTTCTACTAGTAGAATTTAAGTGGTCCATCTTTCTCAAAATATAAACCACTGTCTTTAACTGTGCCTTTCAGAGCTTAGCATGGCATTAGGACATGGTGGGGTTTTGGTAAATACTTGTTATCTCCACCACTCTAGCCTGAGCTTGAACATTTGAATGCAGACTCACTTTGCAGGCATATGCACACTGCCTCTCTCCCTGTCCTGTGTGGCCCATGGACTGGACAAACAGCAGTCTCTCAAGTCAGCAGAGTGTAAAATAAATCCAGAAGCTCCTGTTACTTTATATAGTCCAAGAATCACTTTGAACTGCACATTCTTGGAGAACAGTAGCTCTACCCCTGTTGATGGTCCACATCCTTAGTCTTCAAGACAGTCATCCTGTCTTTGAGGTCTCCACTACCATAGTGCAGAGACAAGTGCAGCTGAAACTGTTCATCTTGGACAGAAGCTGCCAGAACCCCTGCCTGCAAACTTTACTGTGGGATGCATAGTTATGCAGTGAGAGACCGCTGTCTGCATTCAATTACCCTGCTGCAGGGTTACTGTAATTGTTTCAAGACCCTACAAATTACCAGATGTCGACAACCAACTCAAATGTGTTTCCTTGTCCCTAAAAGCCCAGGGAACTTTTTTTAAAATTAAGGAGGAGGAGGAGGTATCTCTTTGATACCTCAAGTATATATCTTCTCATTTGAAGAGAATCTCCGCCATGTGTATAATAAAATGTGATGATAACACTGTTGTAACCCAACTTGTCCTAAATAGCCATGATACACTAAGCTTGCACACTTGCACATTTTCATTTTACACAAGGAAGTGCGTGCTAGAGATAGAAATGTATTAAATGACATACTGTCGTATTCCAAGGAATCACATAAAGTAGTGGTACATGTATTTGTGATTTTCTCACAGGGTAATACTCAAATCTGCAAAAGAGGAAAGCCAATAAAATATAGTTGCAAAGCATAGAAGACAACTGGGAATTACAATTCCAATAATTTAAGATGTGAATGTACTCACATGGGACAGAAGAGCTGAGCTATGAAGTGTGAAGGTCACTTAGCAAGATGGTGCAGTGCACAAAGCAGAAACCTGCGGTCCTGGCCCAGGGGCCCTCCTTGGCCTTCCGCAACTCCCATGTTTACCAACAGTGTTCAGTGCCATTCATGCTGCACTCCAGGTTTTTAATCATTTCCAGAGGATACTCACAGTCACCAAAGTTGCAGGATGACCCAGTGGTATGGATATTCTGAGTCATTTCATGATTACCGATTATGCCTCCTGGATATTTAGTAAATGGGAAAAGCAAGACAGAGTTTCCAAATTGAGACTTGATTTTTGTTTCATGTGAGTTTCACGGTCTTTCTCCTCATGATACAGATAAATGTTTTTATCAATTCCTTTGGTTCTTAATCTACTGAAAAGTCCTGCTGGGTTTTAAGTATCAGGAATTGCAAATTCAACTTGATCCAGAGAGATACTCAAAGCTAACAAATTAATATTTGAGTGACACCCTGTATCAAATACATAAAAAATTCATTAATTTATTTTTCTAGAGCTGGGGAGATAGCTCCATGATCTAAATGCCTGCCTAACAAGTGCAAAGACCCAGGTTCAATCCCTGGTGCCACATGCCAAGCCAGCCACTGAAACCAGGCATGAGAGTGCATAACTGTAAACCCAGCACTGGGGCAAGTGAGACAGGACAAGCATTATGAGTCTGAAACCCTGTACCAAATAAATAAATAAATGATTGAAACATTATTATTCTAGGGTATTTATAAATAACTTACTGTACTTTGCCAACAGAAAATAATGTCATCCCAGAAGCAGGCAAAACTAGGTGGCTCTACATTTAAATTTCTTGTTCTTTCATAGAATTATTTTTGCATTATAAATCAATAGTAACAAAGTATTTAAAAATAGACATTCCTCTTAGGTCAGGACTTAGGAAAGTACATGAGGGCCAGTTTGTGAACTTCATGAGTCCTTTGAGTCATGCCCTAGACCACGGTGAGGGCGTACCTTTGCCCAGAGACCTCATGCTGACAAGATAACAACACTGACAAGATGAAACACACGCTTGTTAAAATATAGCAGATAAACTTCATTTAACAAAAGCAAAAAAGAAATGAAAATGAATAAGTATAACCTCCAGCTGGGAAAAATCATTTTCAACTCTCAAGCATTTATTTGATATTATCTTTCCAAGCCTAGTGAAGTAAAAATAATCACATTCCTTTTCCTTTACATACTTTTGCTCAGGGAAACCAGATGCAGAATGAGGTACTGCTTCCATGCCAAAACTGTCAGCTTTGTTTAATATTTAAGTTTTATATGCCACAAACGAGAGAAGCCAAAGCATTGCTAGTGCTGGGAGACCCGAATTGAAATCCTTTTGGACTGATCAGTGTGTATTCTGAAAATAGACATGATGCTCCATGTTCCCTAGTTATTGCGATGATGCATGCTCTTATAGTGGCAAAGAAGAGTAGAACGGGTTTTGCAGGGGTAGGCATAGGTGCACACTTCATTTGCATTTCAAAGAGTAAAATGTTCCACCGTCGAAATCCCTTGTCTTTCAATATTTCTCACAGAGCAACATTCACCCATTTCTAAAAGGATGCTCTTTCTCTAGTCTACTGTGATAGAAATCAACATCATGCCAACACTTGTCCATTATGTGTTTTGCATCAAATCTGTTCTAATACCCACACCTACACTCACTCACTTAATCTTTAACAGTTGGGATGGACAACTATCTGCACCTTCACTTCAAAGATAAAGAAATTGAGTTATAGAGAAATTAACAAATATCAGTCTTACATTAATTAAGTTTTTTTTTAATTTACCATTTTCTTTTTTCTATATATATCTAGTATAGGGTCCACAAAGTCCACAGGGTCTCACTACATAGAGCAGACTTATAGTGATTCTCCTGTTTTCAGTCTCCCAAGTGCTAGGATTACAAGTGTGTGCCACCACCCAATCTCAATTGCTACCTCAGAGCACCAAGGGGGCAGGGTGGGTATGGAATGCTGGCGAATGAACCCTGCTAGCTGTTCTCTGCCTAAGCAGGTGCTTTAATTCCCTGAGCTATCTGGCTGGCCCATCTTCTTAAGATTTAGCAGAGTGGTGGTAAAAGGCTCATAGCTTGTTCACAATTATTATGATTTGTTCATGTTCTTGTCCTGCTGTGGATGTGATACCTTCTGGATGGAGCATATTTAAAAGCTCAGTTGACTGTGGTCTTGCCAGGGTGATCCTCTTTGGCCACTAGCGTGCAGGTGGAGTTTTCAAAGGTTGCTTCAAGCAGAGTTAAACAGTCCTGGGTGGCTTGGCACTCATCCTTTGCGTTCCTGCTGCATTCCTACAAGAGCAGGGTTGTGTCCCGGAGTAGGGTTACTGCTTCCCGCAAGGTACCACAACGAGAAGACACAGGCTGCCTGTCCAAGCCAGCATCATTAAGATGAATAGCTGCTGACCCAGAACGCTTACATATCATAAGTGGAAGATCAACCTATGGTGTAAGCTACCAAGGTAATGCGGTTGGTAGTTATGGCAGTAAAATGCCTGAAAACAATAAAGAGGAAAAATGCTATAAAACCACAACAACAAAAAGAAGGAGATGGAGGCCATGCGAGGACAAAAAGACTCAAGAGCTTCTGGAGAATGGAAAGTTTTTAGAGGAATGTTGACTGGAACTACTTAGGTAAAACTGCAGCTTACAAAACACAAGAGGCTACCGTAGGGTGTTTTGCAGAAGCTGGGTGAGAGTTGGGACCCAGGGGCACAACAGAGTCTGAAGTCTCAGCAGCAGCTAGCTGCACCTTCATCACTCACCTAAAACCTCAACTCTGCGTCCAGACCCTCCTTTGGCACACAAGGCTGCGGTTATCAGTCACCTTAGTGTGGGCTGCCCAGAGACACTAGTCATTGGAATAAAACCTATAATCAACCCAGGAAAATGACCAGTACTATTTAATAAAATATATCTTTGAAGGAAAGAATGAATATTTACAATTTTTAGATAATTTGAATCCCGATTCTTAGGAATATGTGAAAGGAGTCTTTGCCTGTAGAAATAAAAGAATCAAAACAAAGCATTGAGGAAAAATAATAAATGAACCTTCTTGCAGAAGTAAAATACTGTTTTCAGTATTAGTGATGAGGTGATTAGGTTGAATATTTGGTTAAGATGGCGAGCAACATATTTTTGATGAGGTGTGTCTTCCCTGATATAATTAAGAACATCTACAAGGTGCTAATTTGGGACTGTGAATCTCTTACTGTGTAATTATCTTTTATTCAGTCAGTGATATTAGCACCCACTGACAATTCTTTCCTCAATTAAATCATCATATTGAGGAGGTCTGGGAGATAGCTCAGAGGTCTAAGTGCCTGCCTGGCAAGCACAAAGACCAGGATTTGATCCCTGGCACCACATGCAGTGCTGGCCCTGGTCTGGGCTGCATACTGAGACCCTGTACCAGATATATAAATTATGAAAAATATCAGCGTATTTGGAGTAGCAAACTGATGGGTTTAAGTTCTATCATTCATTTTCTATTTATATCTGGTCCTCTTACTTTGGGTAATATTAAGTATGCATGGATCTCTATTAATTTTTAATCAATGTGTTGTTGTGTATCATTACTATTTCTATTACTCAAATTGTCCAAGCTTGTCCCAGAGGCTGTACAAGCTGACACCTCTACAAAATGTCTTGAGAGTAAGACACTAAATAACTATAAAACTATAGAAACTGAGGCACACCATTATGAGATAAGAAAGTAACAGAACAAATGAGAAAAAACCAATGCACAGTTCCATCCAGAAGTGAAATACAAACATATATTTTCCTCAGTAGCAGTTAAGGAAATTTTTTAAGAGGAGAATCTTTTCCATCTTTAATTGTTTACCCATCAAAATAATGACTGAAGCATGAAGGCAAAAAAAAAAAAAAAAACAATCCTTCAACATCCTGGACCTTAAAACTTTACTATAAATTCTCTTTTTTCCCCCAAAATGTACATAAGGATGTGTATCTGTAAGATGAGAGGAAAAGCCAGGAAAGGAGGTGAGATTTAGGGATTTCCTGGCTGCCACATCGATAAGTAAGTCTAGAGAACTTAGCACATCTGTGGCCTTGTTGGCTGGAAGTGTCTCACTTGGAGTCAGAGCAGCTTTCAGAAGAAAAACTCTAGGGAAAATGTTCTGGCCATCTATATAGGTTGTTGCCAGGAAAATGAGATGAGCGGCTGAGACATCAGTAATCCATGGGTTGGTTTTGTTTTTATTCAAAAGCCAATGATGAGAGACATCTCAGCAACATAAGTGCCTGTCTGGCAAGCTCCAGGTCCCACAATTCAATCCCCTGTACCACATGCCATGCCAATGCCAGAATCCCACACTCCTGTGACCCAACACTGAAGAGGCTGAGGTAGAAGAATCACAATGAGTCCAAACTATAGCAAGACCTGTATCAGAAAACTAACAAACAAAAAACCCTCACGACGAATGTGCCGTGTATACATTAAATAACTTTTCTATGATCATAATAATGCTTTTTAGGAAGTTTGAATTTTTGAAATCTCTAGCATAAAGATATTGAAAGGTTTACACAACAGGAGAAAAATTTAATTGCTGTATGCAATTTCAAAGTAAAATACAGAAGGCAGAGTGGAACAGTGCAAGGGTTTAGGAGAATTTAGGGGATAGGCAAGGATGTTAACAGTGTCCCACTACACAATAATACCCAAACAGCATTTCTAAACTTGGTGGCACAGGAAATAAAAATATATTCATTTATTTGGGTTGAATTGTGACCTGTCCAAAATGGTGTTAGGGTCAGAATCTGATTTCACCTGGAAGGAAGGTCTTTATAGAAGTGATCAAGTTAAAAAGAGGTGATACTGCAGGCCATAATACCATTTAGACTTACTTATGTCTCTAGACAAAGAGAAAAATAAGCCACAGAGACATACATGTAGACACGAGGTGATGTGAAAAGGTGTGTGGAAAAGACAGGCATTGGCCATGCGGAGAGGCCTGGGCTAACTGGCCTTTTATAGCTCTCAGAGAATCCTTTGGAGAATCCAAAGGAAGTGAGGTCCTTCTACTCTCCAGAACTCTGAGATAATAATTGCCTGGTGTTTAAATTTGAGTCTTTTGTCTATAAATGTTTGCAACTAGTGACCACACTCTTAAGTGAAATCAATCAGACCCACAGTTGCAAACATCTTCTCCTTGGTGTGAGAATCTGAAAGAGAAAAATGGAATCTGAAGGGTACAATCGATACTGTGGAAAGCAAATGAACTTATTTAAAAGGAAAGAGTTATTGAGTTGAGGAGAAGGGCAGAAGAGGAAGAGGGGAAAGAGATCTTTCGATATATATAAGCAGGATGCTTTGGACAACTGTACTGTGCATTTCTGGGGCTCTGTAGAAAGAAGTGCTTAATGCTTTAATTTGTTTCATCTCCACTTTTCAGTTGTTTGTGCTTTTAGTGTTCCTAATTTCTTGCACATTTCTATCTTCTTCGATTTTATATGTGTATATCTGATAATTTATGAATAGCTGATTGGAAGACAGCACTATGTATTGCAACAAGTACTGTAAAATTCATACTACTTTGTTAAGTGAAATTCTGTATCACTTGTAATGTTTTCTGTTTGTGCTCTCTTTAGAAAAAAGAAAAGACAATAAAAGAAAAAAGGGCACTCTACTTGTAGCATTTTGCATAACAGCAATGGTCCAAAGACACAACTATATGGCTTAGTGGTATAAATTAATACAGCTGAGAACCTACTAGGAATGACATTCCTATATTTGGCAGGGAGAAAAAGAAGCAAAAAGTCATGGTATTTGTCTAAAATTAATAAATCAATTACCTTCTTTATTTTTGGTCTTTTTTTTAATCTTACTGTATTTTTTGGTTGAATTGTTTTTTTGTAGGGGAAGTTTATCTTTTGTTTTTGGTGCTGAGGACTGAACCCAGGGCTTCCAGCTTGCTAGGCAAGCATTACATTGCTGAGCCAAATCCCCAGCCTCTGAAATTAATAAATCAAGGAAGAGTTTTAACCCCACATTTAGAGAGAAAGTATAATGCTCTGAAGTATTGGAAACAGACTCCAATTCATTTGGAAACAGAACTGGAGGCGGAAAAGAATGAAGCAGGGAACTTTTTGCTAAAAACTTCTCTACTGATAGATTTTTAAGTATGGCATAATGTATTTTGGCTAATATTTAGAATGAGTTAAAACTGGATCCACTTAGAATTTCGAGGAATCAACATTTTTGATCAAATCCTGTGCTACAAAGTACTAGTTTTGTGCAATCTTTCCCTGCACCATGTATAGCTATGTTACAGCTTTCAGTTTATCCCAGCTGAAACTGCTCAAAGGGACGACCATGTTTACCCCAAGCAGGGTAAATGCCAGGGAAGGGAGGCTCTGTCAGTCTCCACGTTCTTTAAGATAATTAATATCATTGTTGAGTGTTTTAGATATATGAAATTGCAGAACTACTGGTTCTGTAGCATGCTGCTATCTTAGGACATAAGAGAGTAAAGCATTCACACACGACAAACATTGGGTACGAGGTACAGTATGATATAAGGTCGGGAGATTATGAAGCCAGTTTCATTTTGTTCCATTCTATAATTTAATTATACATAATTCAGCTTCCCACCCATAGCTGGAATGCAGCCTAAGGGATTTATGAGGCCAGTGCTGGAAGATTAATAGAGTCATGTCAAAAGGACACACGAGCTGGTTGCTGAGGTTCCGACTGGCCACACGGGGACCAGAAAACATCAGACACAGTGACAGTGATGGATTGCAGCTCGCATAATTTTTAAAAGCCTGTGAGTGCATTGTTACAATCAGAAGGAGGGAGGGGAAAGAGACACAAAGGTAGAGAAGTATTCTTTCCAGAAAAATCTATCCAGACTTACCCTTTGCCTAAATGGAAATTCATGGAAAGGCTGACTTGACTCTTAAATAAGACTCAGTAGGACTGACCTAACACAAGTGTCCATTTTCCAAATCTTAATTACTTTTCTCTACCAAGAGAATCATCTC
>PVKN010010696.1:0-22368 GCA_004027915.1 Capromys pilorides
TCAAAGAACAAAAATTGTAGTTGAGCCATATTTTGAAAAATTAATTAAATATTAATCAATCAAAAATGAAATTAAATATTTCAAAACAATGTTCCAAAATTCAAATCAAATCATGAGTACAACTTAGTGGCCAGAATGTTGCCTATCATAAGTATGAATCTGTAATCAATTCAAACTACTCATATAGTATTTGAACAGGTTAATATATACAAAAATATCAACAAAGAAAATGTTTCCATGGTAATAAAGAATTATTAAGAATAAAACAACATAAATATTGGAATTGCAAATATATGACCAGCACTTCTAACAGTTTGGGGATAAGATATCACATAAAGTTCTAGTATGTTGTGGACATGGACAGTGTCCCTGACGCCTACTGGTGGCCAGGTGTCACTTGTGGGACAGAGCTACTGCTATTTCCTTGAAATCCACCCTGTAGACTCAGACAGAATCATGACCCATACAGTGCAGGAGAAGTCCATTTGTAGAATATGCTGCTGGAAATATTTTGCTGCTGTATACAAAAGAATAGCTGAAGAACTGTTGTTGTATATCTCTTTTTCTTCTGTGTTTGTTTGCCCTATTTGGTGGGTTCTTTTCATTCTCCTTCATGGAGTTGTGGTCAATTAGATCCCTCTCTAGAATACCTTTCAGTAACTGTGTGGGGTTGAGTCTGTCATCATGAAATTCTTTAGTTGTTGTTTGTTGTGGAAGTATTTCACATCTCTATCAAACTTGAAAGAGTTTTTCAAGGTATAGCAGAAAGTTCTGGAATTTGTTTTCATGGAGAACTTGACTCCCTGCTCTTGTTGACTTGATGGTTTGTGAAGAGAAATCTGCCATTATTGTGATGGGTTTTCCTTTAAATGTGATATGTTTCTTTTCTCTAGCAGCTTTTAGTATACTTTTCCTGTGCTGAATTTCTGAGATCTTGATTATTATATGTCTGGGTGTGGTTTTAATTGGGTTGATGTTATTTGGAATTCTATATGCTTCAGTTGCCTGAGTGTCAAATTGTTTCCTCATATTTGGGAAGTTTTCTGCTATTATTTCTTCCCATATTCTTTTACATTGTTGATCTTTGCATCATCTTGCAGATGTTGAATTCTTTTTTCCTGCATCCAGTTGTTTTAGGAGATATTTTCTTACCTTTTCACTAGCTGCAGTGGTGTCTTTAAGGTCCAAAAGTCTAGTTTCACATTCCTTGAAACAGTTTTGCCAGCTTGTGATTGAGGTTTTAATTTCCTGTGTAGCACTTTGAATCTGTTTAATGCATTGTATTAATTTACTATATTGCTCATTCAAGGATTCCATTATTTTTCTATTCTCTTTTTTTTTTATCAGTGTCTTCTTTAGCAGCACGTAGTACTTCTTTCAGTATAGTTATCCTTTCTTCTTTTACTTCAGAAATTATTTCTGATCTGATTTCCTCTATACCTTTCTGTAGTTGTCTCTTTACTTCGGATGCTATTATTTCAGAGATTTCAGGTGTATGATTTCCATTTTCTTTTATGCAATTATCTCTTGCATTTGTTCTGGATGGGCTTGGGGCCTGAGTGCGTTTTGCTCCTCTCTTTGTCATTTTGTATAGTTCTGTCTTCTGACCTTTGGCATAGAGCTTTGGTAGAGTTCTTACCTTAGCACCAGTTGTGGATCTACTAAGTTCAAACTTGTCCAGATGGGTGTGGCTTGGGTCTGGCTGCTGTGCTCCACTTCTCCTGCCCTTGGAGGTGAACCTACTGTGCCACTTTGGCAAGATGTTCTGCTCCTGGATCAGCTGGATGTGTTCTGTCTCTAGCCTCTCTGCAGGGAGTTCTGCCTCAGGGCCTGTCTAATAGATTAAGTTCCACTCACATGCCAGGCCTTGTTGCTGGTCCAATGAGTTTCCAGTGGGCCCTGGGCAGTTTCACTCACATGAAAGGCCTGGTTGCTTGGCTGAATGAGTTTCAGGTGGGCCCACAGTGGTCTCACTCACACACCAGGCCTAGTTGCTGGTCGAATCTGTATTTGTATTTGTTTTTTCTGTTTTAATTTTTTTTTATTTTAGGGAAGGATCTACAGTGTGTTCAGGATGTCACTACTAGATCAGACTCAAAGTGATCCACCTGTTTACAGCCTCCCAAGAGTTGGGATTACAGGTGCACTCCACCCTGCCCAGTCTCAATTGACATCTCAGCATGCCTTGGCAGTGGGGCCAGAAGGGCAGGCCCGGAGATCAAAGCCTGGACCTCTGAGCCTACTTGCTAGTGCTTTAATCTGCTGAACATTTTGGCCAGCACTGAGAAGCTGTATTTGGACAAGCCATTAAAGAACCTTTTCAACTTGATGCCAGTCCAAATGTTGTAGGTACTTGAATTCAGCTAAATAACCCAATACACTCCAATAGTGCCTAACAGTAATGAGTTATCAGCATATCTGGAAATTGTCCATAATTGTTAACTTTAGCATTTTACATCTCAGCAACCAGTCTCTGACTGTGTCCTTAAATCTGTAGAGACATTGTCTTCCTTGTTGCTGCTTTCTCAGGTCTGTCTGTCTGTCTGTCTGTCTGTCTGTCTGTCTGTCTGTCTGTCTGTCGGTCTGTCCGTCTCTTTCTCTGTGCTCATCCCACTCTTTAGTGTCTCCTCTCTTTCTGTGTCTGTCCTATCTATTCAAAAATATTTCATGTATCTCTGTGTATCTGGTTTGTGACTGGGCTGTGTTTGAAATCAGAGCATAGAATGTGTATTATGGAATAGGGACATACAATCTGGGGCTTGGATCTGAAGGCTGGAGACTGCCTCTACTCTCAAGCTGGTGTTCTGAGCTCTGCCTTTTCCATCTGACTCTAAGCTGGGGGTTGGAAACAGCATGTGGATCTCAGCTGTGGGTCTGAAAATTTACTGCAAAGGTCCAGAGACAATTATTGGTGGGCTTGTGGGCAGACACAGTCTGCTGTACTTACTCATTTCTGCTGCCTCTTCACAAAGACCGTGAAACCACAGCATGTGAATACACAGCATGAAAATGTGATTGATAGGGCTGTGGATATACCTCAGAAGTGTAGACCTTGCCTGGAAACTGCAAGGTGGAGAGTTTAATTCCCAGGAACAAACAAACAAACAAACAAACAAACAAACAAAAATAAGCAAGCCCTGACTTACAGAGAGCACCGTGATCAAGCCTGAGAGTGTCATCAGCTTGCTGGATCAAACTACAAGTAGAACCATGGTGTGCAGGAATGGAAAGCCAGTTCCAGAGCAGACTGCAGCAGTTGCAGCTCCTGCCCATGGGCATCATCTCAGGAAACCTGCAGCTCCAAGTCTACAGTCAGAATGTGACAGTTAATGTCTGGAGAATGGTCATAGATCATTTCTTGGTGGACACCAGGGACTTGACATTGGGACTGAGGCCATGAGTTTCTATTTGTGAGAGATCATCTTGATGGTTATGAAGAGTCCTTGGGAACATGACTGTCGCATGTGGTGTGTCCCCAGCAGTCCTGCCTTGGGTCCTTGGTCCCAGAATTTTTACATTAGGAGCTAGTGGGACCTATAAAATGAAAGCCCAGTGCAAGGCAACAGGAAAGCTTCCTTGGGGGATTAAAGTGGTTCTCATAGGACTTAGCTTGTTGGGCTTACAAATGGGTTCTTATTAGACATGCCTTCTGCTGGACATGATGGTCCATGCCTGTAATAGCCAGCATTCTAGGAGGCTTAGACAGGGAGACTGCAAGTGACATCCCAGCCTAGGAAATCTAGTGCCTCAACAAAACCCTTTGTCAATGTAAAGAAAGAAAGAAAGAAAGAAAGAAAGAAAGAAAGAAAGAAACAAACGTGAAAAATGAAACTCAGTGTGAAGACCCTGGGTTCCACCAGTAATACCGCAAAAATAAAAACACAAAAGTGAACAAAATCAGGTCTCTTCTCTTTCTGTCTCACCAAGAGACGCCTGGCACACACACCCTGACCACAGTGCCACCTGGGAATGGGCCTCTTTCAGGTGGCCTCCAAAATGGTGAGCTAAATAAACCTTTGTCTTCACATTACCCAGCCTTGATTATTTTAAGACAAAATTGAAAGACAGAATAATACAAGGCCTGGTTTTCCTCCCTCCTTTCCCCTGGGCTTCTTTGTTTGACCCCGGATGGACATGTTGCTTCCACTTGATTGAGGAGTTTCACTGTGCCAGGGGGGTCATTGGGTTGTCTGTACTCTCCTCAGAGAATTGGCTTCCACAAATGTCTGGCTGTGGGTTCCATGTAGCCATGTATATATCCTTTTGGGAAGAAGAGAACACTTGTCTCAGTTACTCTTTTCTCATTGCTGGGACAAATACCTGGTACCCAAAATGAAGGAAAGAAAGGTTTATTTATGTCATGGTTACTGGAAGATTCAGTCCATATTCTGCTGGTTCCATGACAGAGAGCAACCTTTCATGATAGTGGCAAAGAGTAAGAGAGCAAAATGGAGAAGTAGCAACAACAATGGCTGCAGAGAGTAAGTTTCTCTCCCTTATGTTACATTTAGGCTTTCTATCCCAGGCTGGGTGTAGCACTCACAGCATCATCTCAACTGTAGTCAGACCCATAATCCCAGCCTTAGATCATAACAGTCCCAGCGGATCCTGAGGTAATCACAAATTCTAGAATTCTACTCCATGACTGCATGAGACTTTGGGGCACACCTAAAAACAAATCATAACACCATTGAGAGAAAAGTCTGGAGCCAAGGGAGTGTCCAGGTTCCCACCTGACCAAATAAACTTAGGTGACCTGAATTCACAGCTGATCTACTTGCTGCGTTCGGAAACTATCCAATTCCCATGGGTCCTATGAAAATATTAGTGGCTAATTGTTTTGGTCATCATTAAATAGTTAAAGACAATACTAAAAGATAAAAATGTACATCTTAAAATCTGTAAATTCATATTTTTATACATTTACTTTTTCATTGAAAAAATTTTCATATTTTAAAATGCTATTGTGGAGGATATTGTTTCGCTAATTTTTCTCTCAGTGTGTTTGTGATATGTGTAGAGGGATGCAACTGAATTTTGGGTATTGATTTGGTAACCTGCTATGCTACTGAATTTTTAAAAAAAATTATTACTTTTTGGGGCCTGAGAGATAGCTCCGTGGCACAAGTGCCTGCCTGGTAAGTGCAAGGTCATGAGTTCAAACCTTGATCCTGCTCCCCAAAAGAATTTATTACTTTTTAATTTAATTTAATTTTTAAAAGTTTTATTACTTTTTTCAATTCTATTACTTTTAATAAGAAATAACAATGAGATAGTTTCAAAACACATTAGGACAGCCACAATAATTAATACAATGCATATTGTTGTCTTCATAGTAGTTGTTTTGAGTACAAGATGCAGACATGATAATTTTTATAAACACTAGTAGTTGTATACATAGTCCAATATTCTGTAATAGTATAGGGCTATTGGCAGAGCTGGCAGAGCTTTGAACGAAGCTGTTAACTTGAGCCTTTTACAGCTCAGCATACTAGTCCGGTTTTAATTTTTATGTTTTGTGGTTAAACTTTTTTGCTGGATGCTTAAGATCAAGTTAAAGCAAGACCTATATGACAAAACACGTAACTTTTGTATCTGACAAGGTCAGTCAAATCCCCTCAGGATTTGCCTTGAAACCATGTAAAGCATTTTGTAGAACTTTTGTCAGTGTCATCCATCTGGATGCATCATGGCCATTGCTTGAGCAGTTTGCTCTCTGTGAAATCCTGAGAGAATGTTTTCTCTGTAGGTGCCTCTCCTTAGACACACTATACATCATCAGTCACATTCCTCTGTGGCCCCCAAATCTCCTTGAACCGAAAATTTGGGACATCAATGAGTTATAGAAGTTACGTGTGGGTTCTCTTATGTCTTGACTCCTCACTGACCTTGAAAGTCTAGGACCAAAATATTGGCTACCCTTGTAGCCCTCCTTTTACACTAATTTTTGGATGCAAACTTACGTTCTTAACCCTCCAGAAGAGCAGCTTAATGATACTATTACTGTATAACATAGGTACTTGAGTTTAACATCACTGACTTTCTGAATATTAAACATCTTAGACTTAACTGAGAGATTCTTAGGATCATTGTCTAATTCATCCTGTGTATATTAGTGCATGATTTTGCTCCTGTCATGTTTGCTGTCTTTTCCACTTGCGGTCTCTTTGTTGTTTAACCCTTAAGTTGTTGATTTCCATTCAGCTATGTTATGTCTTTCCATTTTTATTTCTTTTGCGTTCTTACACTAGGGAGACTATACAATATTTACACATATAGGTCTGGTTTATTTCACTTATGGGTATATCTTCAAGATACATCCACTTATATATGAAGTTTTCTAGTTTCCCATTCTTTATAGCTGAGTAATATTCCATTGCATAACAATACTACATTTTTTCAACCATTCTTCAAATGATGGGCATTTTGGTTGTTTCCAAGATTTGGCTGTCACAAATTGTGCTGCTATAAACATAGGTGCACAAATATCACTATGATTTGATGTTTTCAGTTCTTCTGGGAAAGTTCTCAGTAGGGGGATAGCTGGATTAATGGGATTTCTAGTTCTAGTTTTTTAAGGAACCTCCACACAGCTTTCCATAATGATTGCACCAATCTTCATTCCCATCAGCAGTGGAGAAGGGTTCCTTTTTCTACACAGAGTCTCTCTCCAACATTGGTTGTTGGTTGATTTCTTTTGGTAGCCATTCTTTCTGGGGTGAGATGGTATCTAAGTGTTGTTTTGATTTGCATTTCACAAATGGCTAGTGAAGTGGAGCATTTTTGCACGCATTTATAGCCTTGTTGAATTTCTGTCTCTGAGAAGTGTGTGCTCATGTCAGCTGCCCATTTCTGTACTGAATCTTTGAATTTTGGAACCCTAATGGTTTTTAGTTCTTTATAAATTCTAGATAGAACACTTTGTCTGAATACTTATTAGTTAATTATTTTCAAAATTTGTGGGTTGTCTTTTTATTCTATTGGTAATTTCTTTTGCTACAGCCCATGGAAGTTAACCCACTGTGCTTCTGTGGGAAGATGTTCTGCTCCAAGATCACCTGGGAGGTTCTGACCTCCAGCTTCTCTGCAGAGAATTTTCCTGCAGGATTCCACAGGTGATTCCAGGTCTGGGATCTTGATGGGGAAGTTCTGATCATGGCACACATGCAAAAGTTCCTACCTTCACGCACGCCAGTCCAGGGATCTGAGCAGGGAACTTCTTGTCGCAGTGCACAAGCAAAATTTCCTTCCTTTATGCATGCCTGTGCTGGGATTTCCATTTATTTATTTTCACAGTATTAATGGTGGAACTCAAGAACTTCACATTGAGTTATATCTTTCATGTTTTTGTTCATGTAGACAGGGTTTTGTTGAAGCACTAGATTTCCTAGACTGGGATGCCACTTGCAGTCTCCCTGTCTCAGTCTCCTAGAATGCTGGTTATTACAGATATGGACCATCATGTCCAGCAGAATGCTGTGTCTAATAAGAACCCACTTGTAGGCCCAGAAAGCTAAGTCCTATGAGAACCACTTTAAGCATCGAAGGAAGCTTCCCTGTGGCCTTGCATTGGGTTTTCATTTTAAAGATCCCACCAGCTCCTAATGTAAAAATGCTGGAACCAAGGACCCAGTGCAGGACTCTGGAGTCACAGCACACCTGACAGTCATTCTCCTGAGGTCTTTTCATAAGCATCCGGATGATCTCTCACAAATAGAAACTGATAACTTTGGTCCCAAAGTCAAGTCCCTGGTGTCCGCCAAGAAATCATCTATGACCATCTTCCAGACCTCAGCTATCAAACTCTGACTGTAGACTTGGAGCTGCATATTTCCTGAGATGAGGTTCATGGGTGGTAGATGCAACTGCTGCAGTCTATTCTGGATTTGGCCTTCTATTTCTGCACATCATGGTCCTACATCCAGTTTGATCCAGCAAGCTGATGACACTCATAGGCTTGATCATGGTGCTCTGTGTAAGTAAGGGCTTGCTTATTTTTGTTTATTTTATTTTGGTTCTGAGAATTCAACTCACCATTTTGCACTTTATAGACAAGTGTTCCATAGCTGGAGTGTATTCCTAGCTCTGTCAATCACATTGTCGTGGAGGGTAGTCCCATACACTGCTTCAACTGTCTTGATGAAGAGGCAGCAGAAATGGGTAAATGTAGGCAGACTTGTCTCCCTACAAGTGCACCATAATTGTTTCTGTATCTTTGCAGTAAATTTGCTAAACCATTGTTGAGATTCACATTCTGGCTTCCAACCTCCAAGCCCAGTGCCCAGTTGAGATGACAGGCTTCAGAATGCCACAATGAAAGATTAGGCAGACCCAAGGCTTCAGATCCAAGACCGAGACTGTATATCCCTGTTTCATAATACATGCTCTATGCCCCTGATTCCAAAGAGGGCACCAACAACGCACCACAGACACCAGAAATACATGAGACCTTACTGGAGAAACATCACAGTCACAGAACACAGAAATAGAGGAGAGACTAAGGAGTGGAAGAGAGAGAGAGAGAGAGAGAGAGAGAGAGAGAGAGAGAGAGCTCAGAAAACATCATTCAGGCAGGCAGTGTGTCTACAGATTGAAGGACACAGTCAGAGGCTGTTAATTCAATTGTGGTCATTAAATGAGCATTGATGAAACACTAAGTTAAATGAGATATACACACAATGTGTTATCAGAATTCTGTGTATTAATTCAAATCCCATAGTGTAAATTAACAAAGGATTCCAGAGTCAGGATGTGGGGTCAAATGAGGTCAAGTAATACAAAATGTGGACAGTGAGTAGATAAACAGGTCCATGCAAGCCATGGAGACCTCTTGGTGCAGAAAGGCGATAAGGCACAGTACACGCTCAGGAAAGGATTCCAGGGCAGGATGCCTACGTGGTGCACAGAAGGATTCCATTTCCATGTTTCTGAAGCAGACCAGAGGTGGGATCAGTAAACATGTCAGCAGTTACCAAGAATAAGTGATTGGAAGGGCCACAGGACATGCTTGGCCTGTGATGGACAGCTCCATTTCTTGATGTCCACGTGTATGTTACATATGGTAATCACCTGAGCCAGGGAGACAAGAGGCAATAGGACCTTGACCTTGCAGGCCAAGACAGTTATGAACCTCCTGGGGATCTCAAAAATCCATCTGACATGGTTGCAATATGAGGGTTGAGGGGGCGAAACAGCCCTGGTGGTTCTCTGTGAGACAGAAATACAGTTCCTACTGTGTTACACGACTGTAACCCGAGTTCTCTGGGAAACTGAGGCAGAAAAAGTTTAAGTATGAGCCCAGCCTGAACAACGTAGCAACCTAATGAGTCTCTAACTTGTTATAAAATAAAAATATGCATTTCTATGAGCTCAGTTGGTAGATGCTGGGTTCAACCCTGGCCCCCAGAGATTATCTTGTTTTCATTCCCTTTTGCTTAATTTAATGTAGATTTAATATATACAAAGAGGTCCAAGGGCAAGGAATCCAAAGCAGAAACTGCAAGAGACAAGAAGGATGAGTATAGCAAGTGGTATGTTGGGAGGGAGAGACATGACGTTCAAAGAAGTCCAGGGAGCACCCTCAAACAGTCACTTTATTCAGGATCTGAGCCACACGCCCTCATCATTCAAGACCCGGATCTCTCTTCCATCTGTCCCAACGTCATTAGAAGCAATACACCCACAGGAGATGTGTCCAGATAAGTGTTGCCCTTGGGCTATAATGTTTCAGGCAGCCCCAGGGCACTCCAGCCCCCATGTGCAAGCCTCATAAGAACCTGGGAGGCTCTCGACAGACAACAGCCTACAGAGGCCAGCCAAGATCAAGACAGCTGTGTCCCTGAGTCCAGGGAGCCAAAGCCAGGTGAAGAAAATGTGTTCTCCCAACACTAACCTCACTCTGTCCTTTCGTCTTTTGAGCTCCATCATCGTGTTTGTCCCTGTTCTTCTGTGTGTATATGTCTCCGTTTTGGCCTTAGATCATTTCTGTGACTCAGTGGACAGCCAGGCATTTGAGAGCCTTCTTCTCCCAGTTCCCTGGGATTTCAGGTCATGCCACCATGAAGAGTTTTAGTGAGGTTTTAGAGCAGATTCTAGGGTCCTTCTCCATTTGTTTACCTGTTATGTCACTTATCCTCTGGGTAATGGGAATACTCACAGGACCTACTGTTTGAACTAGCTATGACAGTGAGTTACCACCTGTACTATATTCAATGCAAGGACTAGGCACAGGGCAGAGCCCTGAAACTCTGCCCTGAGAATACCTGTATTTCCATTTCAGTATTCTTCAGCTTTATGATCCTGAGAATTCTGTGTCTAGTGCCCACCTTCCCTACTCTAGGGTTCATCTTCAGTTTCAGTGTCTCTGTCTCTCACTGCCCTACCTTCCTTAGTCTCTGTGCCTTTCTCTCTTCTCACAGGTGGACCTCACATTGTCTTTTCTAAGGAAATGAATGGTGAATAAGAGTTCTGGGTGTGCATTCTGGGACACAGGTTTTCAAGTAGTGGCTAACACAAGATATAACACACTGCAGTACACAAGGCAGTGTCTAGCATGAAAGTTTTCCATTCAACAGTTAACAGTGGCTAATGGGACAGCTCAGAGGCATTGGGGTTTCTGGGGATGTCCTGAATCCATGTCCAGTCACAGAATGATAGCTGGAAGCAATGCAGTGGGTGAAAACTTCTGCCCTATGTGATGGTTCCACAGCTAGGCCCTTAGAATCTAGGCTGATGGGTCTTTTTGGACTACTCCAGGAAGTGTCCAGGGTGTCCCAGAGTGACCTAATCTTTTCTCCACCAGGTGCTGACATGAGGACCACAGCACAAACCCTCTGGGTCTGTCTCCTGGCATACATCGTCCACATGGTTGCAGGTATCTGGGTCTGAGGGTGCAGGCTAGCCTGTGTGCACCCACAGTGTGCAATCCTGTCCTGCATGTAGGCCACTTGGTGGATCTGTATGGGACTAGGCTAGGAAAGCAGACAGTGGAGAGGCAGCCACTGGATGCAGAGCCTAGTGCTCCTACCTGTCATCTTTGGAAAGTCCCTAAGTTTCTGTGCCACTGTTTCCCCACCTAAATCTGAAAGCAGTTTAGATAATGTAGTTGAAACACACACCTTTCACTATCTCTACATGGTCATGTGCCAAAATGTGAGCTGTAATTAACACCAGAACAGCACTGTTCCTGGGCTTCATGCCATAGGTAGCAGACTAGTGTGGCACTGCTTCCTTCGTTGTGGAGGCCACCGCACCTGCACCCCTAGAGAAGGTCTCTGTGCACAGGTCTGGGTTCTGGGCAGCTAGGACTTACTCCAAGAGTGACTTGCTCTGTGTCCTGATGTTCACCCTGCATGCCCAGCAAACAGATTTATAGTCATGGTGTCCTCCATCCTCTGCTTGGAACAGCAGCCTGTCATTGGGAAAGTTGGGAAAGTGGTGTTTCTCTGTCTATGCCACTTGGGTGGTGGAGCACAAGTGTGAAGCCTAAGGCTGAGAGGGGAGTCTTGCAATTGTCCTGCTTGAGGCCCAGAGGAAGAGCCTCTGAGAGTGCCCATACTTGGCCTTTCTGATATAAACTGCTCCTTAGTAATTAGGAGGCACAGGACATCTACAGGATACACTCCTGGCTTTCACTGACTCCCACCCAAACATCGGATCCACTATGTTCTGATTTTACCCCCAGGATCTGTGATTATCTCAGAAGAAGACTTATTGGACTACACAGTTAATCCTCGCCTATTCCGAGAATTCATCAAAGGAGGCTTTTCATGTTATCCACAATGGCAACCTTGGCAAGCAGCTCTGTACTTCAATAACTCTCTGGTGTGCTCTGGAGCTCTGGTGCATCCTCAGTGGGTGCTGACAGCTGCACAGTGCTGGAATACGTGAGCAAGCACAGGGGAGGGTGGCTGAAGTGGCAAATGAGCAGAGGGCTGGATGGGGGCATTGCTGTGGATGAGGCCATGAGGACAATGCTCCCAGAGCAGTGTGGGGCCAGGCCCAGTCTGGGGATTCAGCAGATAGGGCAGAGTATTGGCTCTGCATTTGGTTTCACCATTACAGAGAGGTTAGGCCAGGATGTGGGCCTTTGTCACAGAGGCTGGATTTCACCAAGATTGAGATTTGAAACTCTAGGCTTGGGCAAGGATGGAGCTACAGCCACTTCCCCAGGTTTGAGGAACATTCACTTCTTTTTTTCTGGATCTGATGGACAAGCAGAGCCTCCAGCATGAGGAAAAATATCCATGCATGTCTCTGTGTTTTACCAGCTATGAAAGCTCAGAGTAGGAGGTGGCTTGAGAGAATCAGTCTTGGATCTCAGTTCACTCACAAGAAGCCAGAGGGTGGATAAGAGACCTCTTGTCACCAGGTTATAAGGGCATGGGTGAAGTGGAGAGACAGTTAAGGACAGAGTCAGGTGAATGGGGACCAATGCATGCTTCAGGGCATGGTATACCACGAGACAAGGCAAAAACCCTCTCAGCAGGATAAATATCTCAGTTTACTATTTAAAGAAATTAATACTAATGCAAACATCAGTGATGAACAAAATTACCACACTTGGAACCAGAGAAGATCTGGGTGTGTCAAGTTAGAGCAAGGGGCAGTGTCAAATGCTAGCTTCCTTTCAGTTCCTAGTAGTTTGCACATGTTAGATTTTCTACATTAAATTTGAATTTTGAAGATATTATAAAAAAATTTAAAAGAAAAAAAGATATTATAGTTGGGTACCATTCATCTTGTTTTTTCTGCATTTGTGGCTTCCTACACTTATAACATAGCCAGTGCTTCTCTTGTCCTAATAGTTGGGATGTGGGCTGAAGCTGGGTGTGGAGATAGGAATGGGATATGATGTTGTCCAAGAGGGGGTGAGACTGGCACTATGGATCACCGGTGGGCATGGTGCACAATGAGAATAGGGATGAATATGAGACTGATGTTGAGGATGTGCAGGGGGGTGGAGTTAGGATTGATATTGGGCATACATGTGAGTTGGGCCTCTAGCCAGAGCTTAGTACTGACTGCCCCATTACTCTCAGATCATACACCATTGGACTGGGTCTGCAAAGATTTACCAAAATTTATGAACCAGAAGTACAGATGATTGAGGCCAATATTTCTGTGCCACACCCAGAATACAGAGATCGTCCAAAAAGAAATGACCTCATGCTCATTAAGCTAAGCAAACCTGCTGTGATATCAAACACTGTTTCAGTCATCAACATTGCCTCCTCATGTCCAAAACCTGGAACCAATTGCTTGGCATCAGGTTGGGGTCTAAAATTGTATGGTGAGTTTTGGGGTTCCTGTCTCTTGATTCACTGATACTCATAGTTTTCTCTGCCCAGGATTTTTTAAAAATTTAATTTAATTTTCAAAATTAAAACAAAAGCAAAAACAAATAGAAAAAAAATGTCCTGAAGAAGGTAACATACAACAATACATATGTTATAGATTTTCATTTTTTAAAAATGTATTTAGAAAAGGGTCTACAGGGTCTCACTGCACAGATCAGACTCATAGTGATCCTCCAGTTTTCATCCTCCTAAGCACTGGAATTATAAGCACACACCACTAAACCCAGTCTCAGTCGCTGTTTCAGTGATCCACAGTGTTGGGGCCAGAATGGCACACTGTGAATCTAAACCTGTTCCTTTTGCCTGTGTAAGCAGAAGTTTTAGCCCTCTAAACTATCTGGCCAGACCTATGTTACACATTTTCAAAACAAATATACCTGGTTAATAATGATATATATCCTATTTTTATTATCAAATCTGTTGCTCAGGTTAACACACATTGTTTTGTAAGATTGGACATAGCATTGCATATTACTGCTTGCTTTCAGGAAACCTAAAATTTTTGTTCTCTCTCTTTTTTCTTTTGTTAACTTTTAAAAATTATTTTACAGAGAGTATAGTAATAATTGATATGGCATTAGAAATGGTTCACACTTAGAAGACCAAGATGACAGGTATTCAAGGGTGGTTTTTATATTACACATTGCTGTCCTCGATGTAGCTGCTCAGATCACAGGTTGCAGCACACAGATTTAGTCAAGGAGAAAATTCTACACATTAACCATTATTTTTGGCACAATCACTTCCTCTATCTATCTATCTATCTATCATCTATCTATCTATCTATCTATCTATCCATCTATCTATCTATCTATGCATGTTTTTTCCCTTACCTTTTTTCCCCTCCTCTCCTCTTCAACGTTTAATCCTTAAGTTCTGTTTCTTTCCAGTTTACTATACTTGTTATATCTTTCAGGTTTTATTGCTTCTTTTGTATTCCTACATTTGGGAGCAATACACCATTTACAAGTGTGGGTCTGATTTATTTCACTTATGAGTATAACCTCTAGTTGTGTCCACTTACCTATGAAGGCTTCTAGTTGGTCTTTGTAGCTCAGTAATACTCCATTGTATAAAAGTACCACATCTTTTTTATCCATTCCTTGGGTAATGGGCATTTTGGTTGTTTTCAAGATTTGGATATGACAAATTGTGCTGCTATAAACATGGGTGCATACATACCATTGTGGTATGATGTTTTCAGTTCTTTTGGGAGAATACTCAGAAGGGGAATAGTTGGATTGAATGGGATTTCCTGTCCTAGTTTTTGGAGAGTGCACATTGATTTTCACAGTAATTGCATCAGTTGACATGTCTATCAGCAGTGGTGAAGAGTTCCAGGAGTGTTTCTGACATTGTGTCCTTTTTTGCAGGCCTATACTCTGACAATCAGCAGTGTGTGCCTGTTAAAGTGCCATATCCAAACACCTGCAGAGCAATGTGTGAATATAATCACTGCAATACATTCTGCACTGCTGATCTCAACAACCAGGACACTGAAAAGGTTAGAGAATAGAACAGGAGGCAAGTGTCTAGAATGGAGCAGGGGCTGTAAGACCTACAGAGAACACAGAGTATTGATGGAACTAAGGAAACTGAGACATCCCAGGACCATGAGGAGATGGCTTCATGAGAAAATGTGGGTGCAAAGAAAAGCAGAGAGAAGAAAGCGGGAGGGTGAGAGAGAAAGCTGAGCTACAGGGTAAAGAAGCCACAGAGAAAGGCAAAGTGTAGAGACAAAAGTCTAATTAGAATCTCAAGAAGTGGAGAACAATAAACAAAGCCCAAGGACAGCTGTATTCTGTTACTTGGGAATCCCAGAAAGGTGGAATTCAAGGAGGCAGATAGCAGCTTCACCTGCTGGTTTCCTGTTTGTTGTCTCCTCCCTTGCTTGGAAAGTTAACAATTAACATCTGTGTGAACCTAGTGATAGGGAAAAGATCAAAGTCAATAGAGAACATGGTCCTCCTTCACTAAAATGATTATACACGTGATCATGTTCACTAGCCCAAGATAAAGCTGAGATACTTGTGGGGTTTTGTGCTTACTTTGAGAGAGACTCTGAAGCTACATTCATTGGGTTTCCTCGTCATTTCTTTTGGCTGCGACTCATAACATACAACACAAGGAGAGTCAGAGAGAAGTAAGGAGCCTGTGGAAACACACAGAGCACTGGTGCTGAGAGACAGGAGATGGAGAGAAAAACCCAGGGGTGATAGCAGAAGCTTCCTGGGAAACTGAACACAGCTGTAGGAACACAGTGGTGACTACATACATCATCTCCAGTCCTACTGCCAACCAGAGCGCAACCTTTAACTCTAGTGGCTCCCCAGTCACATGTCCCATCCCAGCTCTCTCTAGAGGACTGGAAAAGAGGATGCATACATGAGTGGAGTTCCTAAGAGGACTTTTCCAAGGCCTAGGAGAGAGAGAGAGCTGATGTTTGAGAGACAGGACTGTGTATGCCTCCCTACAATGATACGGTTTGATGACTTGAGTATTAAGGGTGTAGCCCTCTAGTTCAGCCTTGGGTCTCTGTGCCTTCACTGTCTTTGGGAATCACCAGGGTCCGTTTCTCTCCCATCATTTCTGTGTCCAGCACCCATGTGTCTCTGGGGCTTGCTTGGTTTCTCTCCTCTACTTCTGTCTAGGTTTCATCCGCTCTCACACTATGTTTTGCTCTGCCTCCTCCCTCTGTCTTTGCCTCTTTGTCCTCTAGCTTCCTGTGTGTGTGTGTGTGTGTGTGTGTGTGTGTGTGTATGTGTGACTCCACTCCATCTTCCCTAACTTCCTCTTCTCTTCACCTAACAGACAGACGCTGGAAGTCCCATGATCTGTCGTGGGTTTCTTCAGGGCATTTTTTCCTGGAGAGTCATTCCTGATTGGAAACCTGAAGTTCCAGCCACCTATACCAACCTTTGCCTATTCAAGAAGTGGATATGGCACATCATACGGACCACATAAGCATGGATGATCTTGAGGCCAATAATCCAACACTACCTTCCAAGTCTATTCTTAGATTTTTGTCTATCATAAACAGCTATTGGATTGCTTTGAATATTCTTTCCCAATATATGAAGATGATATATGCCTTTATGCTTCATTTTATTGAGACTGAAAGTGGACTTTTTAAGTATGTAAATGTGTTGTTGATTTCAAGATGTCATGGCATCATTGTGATCCTGGGACATCTTCTAAATGGTTGGGATACCAATGTACTTGCCCCTATTTTCCTGGGAGAACAGCTGCCCAGGCATAGGTTTTGTGCTTCAAAGAATGGAGTTGAGAATCATGGTAGTGATGCTTCAGTGACCAGGGAAGAAGGAACATAGGGTTCTGACCTTCCAAACTCACTTGAGAAAGTGAGAATGTAGGGTTTAACCACTATCAGGCTATTACAACTGTTAAGCCAGCAGAGGATAGTACAGAGGCAGACATAACTCATAGGCATGAGCTGTGTTAGCTCAGAGGAATGGAGGCAAGAAGAAAAGGATAGATGGAGATGTTGTGCTAGAGGGAACAGAACTGATGGAAAAGTAGAATCAAGATCTTTAAGGAACAAAAACATTCTCCCAAAGATTTGTTAGAGAAGTAGGAACAGAGCAGGAACATGCAGTATGCACAATGAAGCATTCCATGGTAGGTGTCTCAGTTGCTCTTCTCTCATCGCTGGAAGAAATACTTGACATGCAAAGTGCAAGAAAGGAAGGCTTACTCAGCTCATTGTTACTAGAGGTTTCAATCCATATTCAGCTGACTCCAAAGCTAACAGGAACATGGCAGAGAAAAGCCTTTCATGGCAGTAGTAAAGAGCAAAGTCCAAATGGGAGGAGTAGGAAAAACAGTGGTAGTATTAAGAGTAAGCCTGTCTCTCTGTCTCTCTTATGTTATATTCAGGCTAACTACCTCAGGGTGGGTACAAGACTCACACTCATAATCCCAGCAGTTCTCAGACTCATAATCCCAGCCTTAGATCACTCATAATCCCAGTGAATCATGAGTTAATTACAAACTCTAGAAGTCTGCCTCATGACTACATGAGGCTTTGGGGGGATACCTAGAGACAAAGCATAATGGTAGGGAATACAAAAAGACTTTTGAAAAATATTATTATTACAAACTGTAGTGAACTAAAAACAAAGGATTCAGCTAAAACACAAACTAGTAGGTGGATAATAATGTGAGTTGAAGAGAGAACCCACTTGGGACCTCCCTCCTGTCACTCTGTTGAACAGGAGCTTGCTTTCCATGCAATAAATCTGTTCTGCTCATAAAGTAATGTGAGTTGGTAGAGAATAGAGAGATGGGAAAGCAAACTAGGAGAAGAGGAGAGAAAGGTAAAAATAGTTAAAAATAACACACATGCACACGTGCACACACATATGTCCCAATTCTACCAAACAAATGTAATTATTTCTCTTGCAAACATATCCCGATAAGAAATTAGTGAGTTGCAATGTATTTCTGAAAGAAAGATAAGTGAAAGACTTAAAACAAAGCAAAATAAAAGGTAAGATGTCCTAGCACAAATGAATACACACCAGAATAGCACACATTCACAGATGCCCAGGCGTCCATGCACATGCCTGTGAACACACGTGCTTACAGTTTTGTGATACCAACCAACAGAGATCAAGTGCTTGCTGAGGGAAGTGGAGCTGAGGGCTTCATGGCAGCTTTGTACTGAGTAAGGAAAGGTAATCTATTTGGGGATTCTACTCAAGTAATGCCTGTACCTTCCTTTTTCCTTTCTTTTCTCCCCATGACACCAGTGAGCAGAATGAGTCATGTGAGGGGATGATCATTCCTGGGCCTGTAGAGAAAGAGACAGGGCGTCAAGAAGTTCAGAAGTACATTGGAGAGGGGCCAGGAGCACCATTCCAGCCACATTTGTAAAGTCAGGGCAAGGGAGGGGTTGAAGAAACTTGGCTTCTGGTAGAGTAAGTGGGAAAGAGAGAGACAGAGGCATGGATAGATATTGAGATGCTCTGCACAGATGATGCAAGAGATCAGCAAAGAAGAAGGGAGAGGAGAAGCAACCAAGGCAGGGAAAGTCAGGAGTGAGGCATAGTTAAGGGAAGGCTGATATCTCAGGCCAATATGCCTCATACAGGGCAGGTAGAGATACAGACCACACCTCCTGTGGGGTACTATGTCCAGCCTGCCTTTCCTAGAGGGGACAGAGGGCACAGTGTTACGCACGGTACTATAGTTCTGCAAGCTTCCATCCAGACTCCCTGGAGGAGCCATGCACAGTGTTGATTTTTCAGGTACCCAGCGCTGGAGCAGAGAGTGGTCAGAGAAAGAAGTCAGTGATCTACTTTTCTCCTGTGAGGGACAGAGAAGGCTTGGCCAACAGCTGTCCTCCAACTCCTTCTTGTTTCTCTTTGCTCCCTCTCAGTGCTCCAACTATAGACAATGACAACATATGTCCATGTTTCACTTTCAACTTTAAACTCACTTCATAGCTGCACTCTCAAGTACCCTGAAAAGAGTAGCAATTTGGTTTTCACCCATAGTTCCACTCTCTTGCTCCCCAAACCCCAGATGCTGCTCCCAACTCTGAAAAAGTAGCCAGGAAACTTCCTGTAGTGTGAAAGGATTCAGGAAGGGTCTGGGCCATTTTATCTTGTCTGTAATATATTGAGGATGCTGATAGCCTTCCTGCATGATGCACCCCATTGGGTAGGCTATTCTTATGGAGACATGGCACCTGTTAATGCACTATGGCATGTCCCCCTGGGTTAACCTTGAACTGCCACTAGGACAGTTGCAATGTCTGTCAATGACCTGCACCAGCCCAGGAAGTATCTACTTAGCAGCAAAACAGAATCGAGACCAATCCATGTTCTTAGACCAGCATCTTGAAAGTGGAGCAATTTCAACCAATCAGCAGGCCTGAATTTGGACGAATTTCAGGCCTGAAAACAAATTGGCAGTTTGAATGCATACCAATTATCTGGGTCAAGTTTGCACCAAGCATAGACTTTAATTCCAACAAATCAGCAGACTGAAATTTGCAGCAACCACAGGCCAGTGTAGACAGTAGTAGCACACATCTGTCTTCTCATTGAACCAATAAGAAATAAAAATTGAAAGGTATAACATAGTTAAATGGAAAGCAGGAAGTTAATGATTAAATAATGAAGAGAGTGAAAGGAGAAAAGATAGGAACATTGGCAGGGGCAAAACTATACATTTATATAAACAAGATGGTTAAGACAATGGTCTAAGACTCTCCATGAGGATTTTGAAGATAGGTATTGATGGGTAGGGTTCTCACCCTGAGAGACTATATATGCTGATGTCTGTGAACTGAGTGACTGAGCTGGGCATAGCAGTGTGGAAAACTAAAATTATACTTGAAATGCCTGTCATTTAGGTCTTCTAAATGTGTGCTGCTTCTAATGTCATATAACTTTTTGTTTCTATTATCTCTTTGAAGTAAATGTTTGAAAACAAAGAAGGTAAGAAAAGAAAACAAGAGACAAGAAAAAAATGTCATAGAATTGTCTTACTCTAATGTTATGCATGGTTTGATTTTTAAATTTCTGTGTAAAAATGTGCATAAGTCTCTTAAGATTTTTCCAAGCCATTCTGTTATGGTTTGTTTGGTGATGCTCCTCAAGGATACATGGAGTCATGGGGCAGGCTTCAAGGGTTTGAATTGAATCATGGTTCAATGCTGGGGTTATGCCTGGGACTGCTACTCTCTCCCACCTGGATCAGGCAGCCTGCAAATAATGTATGGGAAAGAAAGCGAAGCTTGCTCCCAGCTTCTCCTCCCTTTTGTTGTTGTTCACTATTGTGCACTGCTGCACTTTGCCCTGTACCACTGTGCCTTGGAGCCAGCCTGCTATGGACTAAAACTTCAAAAAACTTGGAGCTAAGTAAAATTTTTCTTCCTTAATTTTTGTGTTGTACATTTTGTTTCATTAATGATAGAAAAGTACCCAAGATAAAGGTTATTGGATACATTTTTGCTACTTATGGACCATAGAAATTTGCACGTAACTCTTGTCCATTCTTTTTGTTGCCCTCATAAATCTTCCTTTCCACAGACTATCTCTGGGTGTTTTGCAGTCTATCAGAAACCTCCTGGAATGCATGATACACAGTGTTAATGTGTATATTGCATTCTGTATTCACGTTTTTCATAGGCGCTTTGTGTAGGGGTCAGTGTTAGGTTACTCTGTTGGGTGCAACAGAGAAGCATCCACAAAATAAATGGCGACATGGGAAGAATTCAAGAAAGATGAGGGTTTCTCCGACCTGAGAAAAAGGATCATTATTGTTATATGGATTTTGATTAGTGGCAGAATTTCAGGGGCAGTTTTACTGACACTTAAGGAACAGATGGGGTTGTCGCTTGTAGTGTGGGAAATATAAAAGGAGATTGTCACTATGACTGTTGGTGTGAGCGAAGGAGGGTGTGGTCTCCAGAAAGATAAGCTGTTGGTTTTGGACTTCAGCCATGTTGATTGTCCACCGTAATAAAACAGCAGTTAATATTTGGGCCAGTGCCTATCATTCCTGTATTTTATTTTTTAAATTTTTATTTGTGTGTGTGTGTGTGTGTGTGTGTGTGTGTGTAGGATCTCACTACGCAGCTCAGACTTGTAGTGATCCTCCTGATTTATGCCTCCCGAGGGATGGGATTATGGAATGCACCACCATGCCCAGACTCCATCGCCAGCTCAGCAAGCCTGGGGCCAGGACCAGCATGGCATGCAGAGCTAAACCTGTCTTTTATTTTTCTTTTTATTTAAAAAATAGATTTAATTTTATTTTAAAGAGTAAAAATAACAGAAACAAAGAAAAAACAGTGTCAAGTAAAAGTACATATAGTACAGAATTTCAAGACAAGAAAAATTTAACATTGGTTGCATTACATATTTTCATCATCAAATCAGTTTAGATCAACAGACATAGGTATGTAAGACTGATAAAACAATTAAACATTAACACTTTCAATAAACATTAATTTTTTAACTTTTCCAAATGCATTTTGAATTTGAGTCACTCTTCTAAAAAAATTATAAGGATTGAGGCCGCAGAAGACACAAGGTCCTGAGATTGATTCCTGGTACTGCCCGAAATTTATTTATTTATTTATTTATTTATTTGAGTCCTTACACTAGGGAGACTATATGATATTTGAATATGTAGGTCTGGTTTATTTCACTTATGAGTATACATTCAAGATACATCCATTTATATGAAGTCGTCTAGTTTATCATTCCTTATAGCTGAGTAATATTCCATTTTGTGAAAATACCACATCTTTTTCAGCCATTCTTCAGATGATGGGCATTTTGGTTGTTTCCAGGATTTGGCTATCACAAATTGTGCTGCTATGAACATAGGTGCACAGATATCACACAGAGAAAGAAATACTAGAAGCTTATAAGTATGGTAAGAAATGCTTCACATTGCTAGCCATTCTTGAAATGCAAATTAAAACGACACTGAGATACCATCTCACCCTGGAAAAAGTGGCTATCATAAAGAAATCAGCCAACAACAAATGTTGGAGGAGTTGTGGCGAAAAAGGAACACATCTCCACTCCTGGTCAGAATCCAGACTGGTGTAACCATTATGAATATCAGTGTGGAGACTCCTTAACAAACTAGGAGTGGAATTCCCATTCAATCAAATTATCCCTCTACTGTGAATTTTACTAGAAGAAATGATAACATCAAATCATAGTGACGTTTGTGCTCCTATGCTTGTAGCAACACAATTTGTGATAGCCAAATCTTGGAAACAACCAAAATGTCCATCATCTGAAGAATGGTTGAAAAAGGTGTGTTGTTTTATACAATAGAATATTGCTCAGCTATCAAAAATGATAAACTCAAAGTCTTCACATATAAGTGGATGTGTCTTGAGCATATACACATAAGTAAAATAAATTAGACCTTCTTGTGTAAATATCGTATAGTGTCCTTGATGAAAGAACTCAAAAGAAGAAATAAAATGGAAAGAAATATCACAGCTAACCAGAAA
>PVKN010010697.1:0-22375 GCA_004027915.1 Capromys pilorides
TTCCCAGTACTCCACCCAGTAGAAAAACCAAGGCTTTCATATGGACCAAGGTTTCCATGTTGTCATTTTCCTCCGCTCATCATTCTAATGGTTTTTACTTTTTTGTGTCCAGGGCGACAGTGATGAGGAGAGAAAGCATCAAAAGCTGCTGGAATCAATTGGCTCTCTTGATGGAAAGAAGAGGTAACCTTCCCATCAGCTCAGGCAGATTATCACTAGCTGACCCCCATGGGATTTCACTGCAGTTAACGTTTGTTGAGTGTCTAATGCAATAATCTTAACACCAGTGCCTAGAGTATAATAAGCTTTATATAATTGCTGTTAACTCTCATCCTTATTGCAATTATTATGTTAGGCCTTCACACATTGGATTCCTTATTTAATTCACACTTAAAAATGTTTTGACACACCTGCAATCCCAACACTCAGGAGGCTGAGACAAGAAGATCACTGTGTATTTGAGGATAGCCTGGGCTACATAGCAAAAATTTATCTTAAAAAATAATAACAAAACTATTTTGAGGCATTAATTATGCATTACTTATCCCCATTAGAAAAGTTAATTCAGTTATTCCTAAGTCATCCAGATCATAAGAATCAGATCCAGGATACAAATCCATATGTGTTTGAGTCCAAATCCAATGTGTTCTATGTTATGCTTTCTTTGTATTGAGTTGTATTTATTGCAGGCTGATTTTGCATAGAGAAGATAAAGGTTAGACTACCAAGTCCTCGTTAGGAATAAACTTATTGATTTATTATGATAAAAGCTGAGCCTAGAAGAATGTATGAAACCAAAGCCTTCTTTGAAAAGAGAAATACTTGTTTTTCCCATATATGTTTTGCCTAATTTTAGGTGGAAATTGGCCGAGAGATCTGAGGCTTGTTTGAAGGTATCTGAGTTCAATGTCTGTTCTGAAGGTAAGTTGAGCAAAGCAAGGTACCTATGCATGGCAACTGATAGGTTCCAAAATCAAAACGCTTGGGCCAGGGATATAGCTCAATGGCATAAGTGCCTGCTGGGCAAGTGCAAGATTCCAAGTTCAATCCCTGATGCCACCAAAAAACAAAATCAAAATGCTCACCTCAGCCTCTAGAAACTGTTTTAATGTGATTATTGTTGTCATACTATAGTCATAGTATAAATGCTCACCTGTGAAAGTTTAGATGGGTGGTCAGATACCCTTGTGTTTCCTCCAATTTTTAGAAGAAAGGCTCGGAGCCTGTACTCAAACTCTTTATGGAGATGAATGAGATTATTATGGGATAAAGGAACACAAATGAAGACAGTTGCCTCAGTCAGATGTCATGCACACCTGTAATCCCAGCACTCTGGGAGGCTGAGGCAGGAGGATCACAGGTTCAAACCCAGTCTGGGTAACTTGGAATTTAATGAGAACTTGTCTCATTAAATTTAAGGGGAGCCGGAGATGTAGCTCAGTAGAGAAAGTGCCTGCTTGGCAAGTGCAGGGTCCTAAATTCAATCCCCGGTACCACAAAAAAAAATTTAATGTTTTGGGGATGTGGTTCAAAATCAAGGCCCTAGATTTAAATCCCGTACTAGAGGTGGGGAGTCAGCTGCCTCTCTCTTCTTCGTCATACTGTATGTCTGTATAGCTCTTTAATGATCAGTTTCTTAGCTGGGATGGTGATGCACACCTGTAATCGCAGCACTTGGAAGGCTGAGGAAGAAGGATTGGTATGAGTTTGAGACCAGCCTGGGCTACAAAAGTGAGCTCAAGGCCAGCTGAACTGCATAGTGAGACCCTGTCTCAAAAAGACAAATAAATAAATAAATAAATAAACAGTTTCTTTTCTTTTATGGCCATCCTGGGAATTAAACACAGAAGAACACTGACCTGTGTCTCTAGCTTTTTGTTTTTCTTCAGGACAAGATCTTCCAAGTTCCCTAGACTGGGCTCAAACTTGTGATCCTGTTGCCCTCGTCTCTGGACTAGCTGGGATTGCAGAGGCATGTGCCACTGGGCCCAACACAATTTCATTTCTCATAATACCAAGTTGTAGCAGATATATTCTCATCATCTGGAGCTCAGAGAAGTCAGGTTACATATTCCAGAGGCTTCATCTAGGACAGTGGTGGCAGACCTATGCCACACATGCCATAGTGAGCTGTTTATATAGTTGACAGCTCTGAAAGGTTTGTCATCGCTGACCTCGAGCAGTAATTTCAACATTTTTTCCTTATGGCTTCTCAGAGGAGCCTTTTAGGTATGTTTTTAAACCTCAATACCTCCCCTTCCAGGAAATCAATTACTAAGAATTAAGTTTTTAAGGGATTTTTTTTGTTGGTTTCTTTGGTTTGTTTTGGTTTGGTTTTTTGGAATAGGGCCTCAGGTCTGTATAGTTTAGGCTGGCATCCAACTTGCAGTGATTCTCCTGCCTCCGCCTCTAGAGTACTGGGATTACAGGTGTGTACCATCATGCCCTGTTTAAGGATTAAGATTTTATTTGACACCTGAATGTTGGTTGTACAGCCCTATAACCCCAGTACTGTGGGGGCTAAGGCATGAACATCCAAGAATTTGAGGCCAGCCTAGGCTATATGGTGAGTTCAAGACCAGCCTGAACTATGTAGTAAGACTGTTTCCAAACAACAAACAAAAGATGAGATGCTAAGGCTACAGTGAAGAGTAAGACATGGTCCTGTGGGCCTTGCACTGGGGACAGGGTGTGAGTATTGAAGCAGGATGGGGACCATGGGGATCCTTGAGTTTGCTTGGTCATGAAAGGTCCCTGAAGAGGCCGAATTGAAGCTAAGATCTGAATGACAGGAAATGATGCAAAAATAAGAGAAAGAAATAAGGGCAAGGGAACTGCTGTGCAAAGGCTGTTGGGAAGAAACACAGCCTGTTAAATACTAGGAAGACATCCTGGTGTGAGTAGAGCGGAACAGTGGTCTGAGGGTGGAGAGGCAGACCAGATCCCATATCCTCTGCCATTTAGGTTGGTGAGATTCCACATATACTAGGGAGCCATTGGAAGGCTCTCAGAAGCACTGTGACATGCTATGATATACATTCTTTAAAAGATCACTTCGCTGTTATATGCATGCAGAGAATGAATTGTAATAGGGTGAGAGTGGAAGCAGAGAGACAAAGGGAAAAGCAAGTGACTAGAATTGGGGTAAATATTTTTCTCTTCTATCTCCCACCACATTTGGTGGTGGAGGAGAAAGACCAAATTGGGATTGAAGCAAGAGGCTTAATCCTGCTTCCCTGTACATTTGCCAATCAACAGCATTTTCTGAAGCCACTTCCAATATGATATTGAGATGTTTGCTTTACATCTCAGTCTAACCAAAAAGTTTGGCCTTTCCTCAGGCTCTGGAGAAAAGCTGCTCCTTTTGGATCTTCTTGAGCCCTCTAAAACTTCATCTTCATTGGCTGCTGTGAAAAAGCAACTGAGTAGAGTTAAATCCAAGAAGGCTGTGGAATTGCCCCTTAACAAAGAAGAGATTGAAAGGGTAAGTGACTAAGGAGCAAATGGTTACGAGGAAAAAGTGAATGGATGAGGGAAAATACAGTAACACAGAAGGAGAGGAAAGGCCCAGAAAATGGGAAGGGGAAGGATTGTGATTTCCTCCCTAAGGACAAGATAAAAAAATAAGCTAGGAACAGCCACACATGGTGTTACATGCCTGTATCCCCCGCACCCTGAAAAGCTGAGGCAGAAAGACCCTGTCTCAAAATAAAAATAGATTAAAAAGATCTGGAGATGTAGTTCAGTGTGAAGGCCCTCTTGGTTCAATCTCCAGTGCCACCCCAAACAATAGGAATAAGAATAATAAAATGAGGGGCATTTGCAGTTCTGAGAAGTGAGGGAGTTAACTGCTAGTGTCTTGGTGGTGCTTGAAACATTGCCTCCTGATCTCTTGTTAGTCTTTTGAGTTTTAACGCATAATCTCACGGTCCCTTCCTTTTCTGTACTGTATTTGGCCTGCTTCAGATCCACAGAGAAGTAGCTTTCAATAAAACATCACAGACCCTCTCCAAGTGGGATCCTATCGTCGTGAAGAACCGGCAAGCAGAGCAGCTGGTGTTTCCCTTGGAGAAGGAGCAGTCAAACTTTGCTCCCATTGAACATGTGTTCAGTAGCTGGAAGGTGAGTATGGCAAAATCAAAGCAAACCTCAACAGGTGAGATTGTAAAGCTGGCAGGTTTCGGACCCTGCAACTGCTTTAAATGAACTTGTTAAGCTTAAGTAACTATGTGAGATAGTTTAGCTTAATTATCAGATAGGGTGAAAGGCACTCACGCAATGACACACACACCTACAAACTGAGCTAATCAGGAGGCAGAGGCAGAGGTATTGTAAATTCAAGCCAAGCCAGGGCCATATAGTGAGACTCACCTCTCAAATTTAAGGGGATGGGGAGTGGTTCTCAGACAAGGCTACAGCTCGAGGGTAGAAAGCCCTTACCTAACAGCATGCTCAAGGCCCTGGGTTCAATCCTCAGTACTGCAGAAAAAGAAAAGAAAAAACATATCTTCATTGTCAAGCAATAGTCATTCCAGTAGCTGTACAGTCATTGTTCATTCCGTTACACTATATAGTACTTGGCTATTTTCTGAGGTTTTTGTTAACATCTGACTGCCAAGAGAGAAGTAGACTATTTTCTTTCTTATGCCCTTGTTTTGTTGTGCATGGTATTAGAGCAGAGGGCCTCACATGCTAAGCAAGCACTCTACCACAGAGCTACAACCCCAGCCAAACATATTCACTATTTTTTTGAAAAGCACTTCAAACCACATTGCCATCCTAAGAATATAAGGAGCTTAGCATCATTAGTAATGCCTTAGTGAAGATACAGTCTGTAAACAAGTGCTTCAAAGTTGGTAGTGCCATGCAGCCTATAACAGGACAATCTGTCTTAAAGAAAAATAGCCAAAAACAGCAGCACCAACACCATGAATAGATTCCTCTTTGTGCTTCTCCTCTGTGCTTTGTAAAAACCTAAGAATGATAATGTCTCATCTGTTGGGAAGTTGAGCTAATTAAAGTTAATCAAAATAAAATTGCTTGCATGAGAGCTAAAAATTGAGTAGTCACTTATGGGGATGAGCTCTATTTTCTGACGTTGTTTCAGAAGTCACTACCATTCCCTTTGTGGGATGCTTCCTTTCCCACATGAAAAAGAGGTCAGGTATAAAGTGTGGCTGCAGAATGAAAGGAGGCTTTAGGAAGAGGTACTAATACAATTTGCAGGTTTAAAAATTTTTTTAAAAAAGAAGATAAATAGTAACAAAACTGGCCCCAGTCATCCCTATATGCACATTTTTAACCCCATACGCACCCAGAAGTAACTACTTTGATTTTTATTATTATTGACTTAAGAGTTTTATCTATATATGCATATTTGGGGGCCAGGGAGATAGCTCAGTGGAATAAGTACTTGCCTAGGGCACCAACTGAGACATTGTTTGAGACTGGGCGTGGCGGCACACGCCTATAATTCCAGCACTTGTGAGCCTGAAAACAAGGATCACTAGGAGTCTGATCTGTGTAGTGAGACCCTGTAGACCCTGTACTAAAAATAAATAAATAAATAAATTTTTAAAAAATAAAAGGGCTGGGGATGTACGTTGGTGGTAGAGTGCCTTTGTGTTCTGTGACATACTTTTGGCACTTTTTTATGTATTTAGTACAGGTTTTACAGGGTCTCACTACACAGATTGGACTTGTGATCCTCTTGTTTTCAGCCTCACAAATGCTGTGATTATAGGTATATGCCACCACTCCCAGTCTCAATCACCCTCTCAGCAAACTGCTCTGGGGGTGGGGCCAGCACAGCACACTGGGATCAAACCCTAGTCCCTTCTACTGCCTAAGCAGATGCTTTAGTTTGCTGAGCTATCTGGCCAGCCTTTTTTGGGGGGGGGGGCAGCTCAGCCCACCCTGGGGATCCAACAGAGTTCTGCTGCACCTACCTAAGCTTGTCTAAGCAAGTGCTTTAGACCGCTGAGCTATCTCACCGGCCCTGAATTTTCGTGTGTGTGCGTATGCATGTGTCTTTGAGACAGGGTCTTGCTGTGCAGCTCAGACTGGCCTTGAACTCCCTTTGTAGCCCAGGCTGGTCTTGAACTCACAATAGTCCCCCTGCCTCAGCATACTGAGTGCTGGCATTATAGGCATGTGCCACCACACCCAGCCTCTTGGGGCTTTTTATTTTTGCTCTGTAAACTATAGCATTTTTGATTAGTTGGTTTTGTTTTTTGGTTTTTTTATCCTCCACAAACTAGGTTATTTACTTTAGAAAATAAGAAGTCCTCCTCTTTGCTTGATTTTTTTTTCCATGCATAAGAATATTTACATGAGTGACAGAATCATTCCCAATGGCATTTTAACAGTTCTGTTTCAGATGCCCAGGACAGCAATTCATATTGTCTCTCTTCAACTTCAGTTCCATCTGAAATAAAATATAACGTAATTGCTTCTCACTTGCAGTCCATTTCCACTTAGAATTCTCCATTGTGTACTATGCCACCCGCTGTAGTTCTTATGTGTATGTGAGTATTCTGCTGCTATGACAGATCATCCCAACCCAGGTCCTACACTTCTGGAGAAACTGGTCCTAGGTCCTAATAAAGAAGCCAAAACTAATAGGGAGAAGGCATAGTGATCCAGATGATGGCAAACTCCCCCCTCCCAATTTCTGTCCTCTGCCAGCTCACACCAGTTTAACTCACTTATACTGCCTCACTCTACAGGTACTTTTTAGCAAATACCATGTTCTGTATAAAGCTTTTCAGATTTCACTAGAAGGGATCCTTTAAAAAGGAAGCAAAATCATAATGCCATTATCTCACCTAAACATAAGGATAATCCCTCATCAAATATGTAATCAGTGGCAAGTTTTTCTGTCTCAGAAAACTTTCAATTCCAACTTTCCCTCAGTGATAGTATTCACCATCTCACCCACACCCCACAGTGATTTCCTGCTCCCTGCAGTGCAGTTAGGTCAGGTTCTGTCACCTTACAAACTCAGCCAGATAAAGGCTGCTCTTTAGGGACACACAAGTGACCAGATATGGTCAGTGGCCATCCTTGCCATGCATAGGCTGCTTGGTGTGTGGCTAGGGCCTCTTAAGGCTCTGAGTAATGGTGTAAGACTAATCACCTCAGTGTCACATGCTCTAATAGAACACGTTGCTACAGTGCAGCCTCTGTGACTCTTGCTCAGACATGGAGGCAACCCCTTGCCCAAGAGGCTGAGCTCCTGGGCTGGTCACACAGCTGATCTTGATTTTTTAGTTCTGTGCACTGGCTATGCACTGCAACATTATATCAGTGCAAGCTTTTGGGTCTGCCTTCCAGGTCAGACAGTACCATGGGGATCCAACAGCAATGCATGCTGCCCTTCCTGGTGTTTACAGTCATTCACCTACTAAGTCTAGCCAGACGCAAGTGGCTGAAAGGGAACCCTGTAATGTGCTGCGGTACTGTCTTTAGACCTGCAGAGACTGTCCAGGAACTGATCAGAGCAAAGGAGGGCAGGGAGCTACACAGGGACAACAGGACCTGCAACGTAGAGGCAGAAAAAATTCTATTCTTTTTTTGGCAAGGGTCTATAGGGTGTTCAGGGTCTCACTACTAGATCAGACTTGTAGTAATCTTCCTATTTACAGCCTCCCATGAACTGTGATTATAGGCTCGCCACCACACCCAGTCTCAGTTGCCCTCTCAGGGAGCCCCAGGAAGCCCCGAGGGCAGGGCCAACAGCAGGCCCAGGGATCGAAACCCTTGCCCCTGCACGTGTTTGCAGGCACTTAAATCTGCTGAGCTCTTTGACCAGCCCAAAATTTCTATTCTTAATACCCAGAAAATGTGAAGGCCAGGTGGGACAGAGAACCATGAAGCTGCCAAGTCATCCAGAAGTTAGAGGGCAGAGCATGAGGGCTTCTGGGGAGATGCCAATCTTGAGGTGGCTGTTGGTGGCATTGCTCAAGGGCATGCTAAGCCATATGTTGACTACACCTGTGGCCAGTAGCTACTTGTTGGCAGTGTGGTATCCCCAGTTCTGTACCTCAGGGACTGCCAGCAGCCTTCAGAGTCCTTGATATTGATGTCCACACTCACAGGTGAGCTCCATGATGCACAAAGCACCTGTCCCCCCATTGTGAGGTAAGCAGGTCTCCCCTCATTCATTTTTTCTCATTTTATCTTCAATTTATAAGGCAGAGTTAGGCATTCACTTGTGATACATTGTAGAGGGGGAAGTGCTTTGCTTTGGGGTCTACTGGGCTGCATGAGGGGAACCACCTGCTGGCACTCAAGGGAAGGAGGGTAGTAGGCTTGGATGCCAAACAGCTCCATACATCTAGGAGCCTCTGTTTTGTGGCGTGGAGCTTCCAGGAGTGACATACTAGGCTTGCAGTTTACAATTTGGGTTCAACTGGTATGCCTGCTTTCCACTGCCCCCGGTGAAGCGCAGCTTAGGCTTGGTGGCTCACTCACTTCTTTCCCTCCATCACTATAGTCCAGCTTTGGGGTCTTGGTTAGAGAAACTTTATCCTTTTTCCCCAGTGTCTTTCTCCATAGTGTTGTTGCTGAGCATAGATACCCACCCTTGGACATCATTCTGCTTCTCACACTTGGTCTTCTTTACTACTGCCATCACTTGATCATCATCTGTCAGCTCCACAGCACGAAGTCAGCATTGCTGAGTACTGTGTCAACTGACTAACAGGCATCCTCTGGGTCTCCCTATGCACCTTAAACTTAGCACAGTCCAAACAGAGGTTCATATTTCCTTTTCCAAAATTCCCTAAACTCTTAACTGCCACTGTCCTTTTATGATTCAGTTCATTGTTTAATTCCCTACCTGGGCACTTAGGTCAGAAACCAGTCATCTGACATCTACTTGTCCCTTAACTGTTGTCTCCCTACCCCATATAGTGGGCTCATCCTCTAAATTTTGTCTCTGTGACTATTAGATTTCTACTTTCATTTTCACGGCCCTAATTTGAGAACTTTACCCACATTCTCTACACAATCATGAGAATTTTCTTTCTAAAGCACCAACCTGTTCGTCAGTCTCTTAAAATCTATCAAAGACTCCTCAATTAGAGGCCATATTGGACCAACACTTTTTTCTCTTACAACTTGCTTTCTGATATGTTTTACTTATACCATTTCTTTTTTTCTTGTTTTTCTTTTTTGATGTATTTTAGGGAGCGGTCTACAGGGTGTTCAGGGTCTCACTACTACATTGGAATCACAGTGATCTGCCTGCTTATAGCCTCCCAAGAGCTGGGATTACAGGCATACACCACCACACCTAGTCTCCATTACGGTTTCAGCACGCCCCGCCCCAGGGGCAGGTCCAGGGATCCAACCGACCCCTGTGTCTGCTTGCAGGCACTTTAATCTACTGGGCTATTTGGCCAGCCCCTTATGCTCGTTACTATGTGGGTTTTATTTCCCCTCCTGAAAGAATTATACTTCATTCTCAAAATCTAATTCAAAAAGTCACTTCCTTTCCAAATTCATCCACCTACCTCCTAATCAGAAATAATCATCCTCTTTTCTTAAAATAACATTAACCTGTTAACATTATTAGAAGCATCTGTGTCTGTATGCTCTGAAAGGCTGTGAGCTCCATGAGGACAGGAACTATCTTACTTGTGTATTTGTAGCACCCCAGACAGGTACCTGGAATGTAACTTGTAACTACAATTGATAAATGTTAGTGAATTGAATTGAATTGAACTGAACTGAACTGAACTGAATTGAATTGAATTGAATGGAGGTCACATTGTAAGATAAATCACTTTGTACTGTGTGATTGATTACTACTACAAATAACTAAAAATGGAAAAGCATGCCCCTTTACTGTGTTTCTCTTCAAATTTTTTCTGTTTTTAGTCCAGGGTGTACAGGGTCTCACTACACAGATCGGACTTTTAGTGATCCTCCTGTTTTCAGCTTCCCAAAAGCTGGAATTACAGGCACACGCCACCACGCCCAATCTCAGTCGGCTCCCATCTCAATTGCCTCCTGTCTCAGCCATCTCAGCTCACCTGGGGGCGGGGCCAGAACTGGCAGACAAGGGATTGAACCTTTTTCGACCCCTGCATCTGCCTGAGCAAGCACTTTAATCCGCTGAGCTATCTTTCTGGCCCACCCTTACTGTTCAGTAGTCTAGGTTTATGGCTAAATCAATAGCATAGTGTACATGTGATGATGTATGTTTATATGTTTGTTCAGATATTTGTAAGTTTAATACTGGCTGTGATGTTTATGGCTATGGAAGAAACATGTATGATATGTGTATGAGATTTGAAATTGGCTCTGTTGCCCCAAGCTGTCTTTGTGACTTGTCAGGGTGGACAATCACATGATCATCATTATAGCCATCCTCACACTGTCAGTCAAGCAGCAAATGGGGTCTTTTGTTGACATGTGAAATAACTGCTGTACAGTTCATTCATTTTGTATATATAGGTATTACCTGCCCTGCAAAATTGAGCAAAAACAAAGGAATTGGAGCCAAAGTTAGAAAAGAGTACTTAAGTTTGTGGGGGTTGCATATCTAATTTTTTATTGGTATATGTTTGTGATACATAATAACTTCAATCATGTTGGGGAGGAGCAGTTAAATTTGAACTGTCAGGAAGCAAGCTAATTACACAATAGTGGTTTAAGTAATGTCCTTTTTGTGTTTAACAAATCGAAACACACTCTGCCATAAACTAAATTTATAGAATGTGCCCAAGAATGCCATGTTTTTCCTTTTATCAGTAATTATGTTGGGCTGGGGAGATACCTCAGTGGTCTAAGTGCCACTGCATGCCATGCTGGTTCTGGAACCCCAGGTGCAGTGGCACACACCTGTAATCCCAGTGCAAGGGAGGCTAAGACAGAACAATCACTATGAGTCTGAGCTGCATAGTGAGACCCTCTGGAAAATAAACAGATAAGTAATTAATGTTACCAAGAACACATATCTAATGTGATTTGCAACAGTTGGATGTGGTTTTTAAAAGAGCTCCCCTCTGCATCATTATACAGATTTGTTTGTTTTCTTTTTATACCATCAGTGGTAAATAATGCTTAAGATCTGATCTCTGTCCTTCTAGAAGTAGTCCTTAAAAGAGCTTCTATAAATCTAAGATGTGTAACTGTAAAATAATAGTTATATGCTTTAAATATACCATTACAAAGACCATTTTCTTTTTGACTATAAAAACTTGAACAGCCTGGTATATCTGTTTCTCTGTCCTGCCAGCCTTTACCTCAATGGCATCCTGCTTAGATTCTTAAGAGAATAGAATTCTGTTTTACATGCTATGTTGAGAATCTGAGCACAGAGTAATATTAGTGGGTAATATTAGTGGGTGGTCTCAGAATCCCCTTGATGAAGCTGTTTCCATCAGATTTTTAAAAAATCAGACAGTAATAGAAATATATAGAAAGAAACTTGTGAATGTGTCACATAAGACTTAAAATGTTTCGTTGTATTCTTAAGGCAAGAACACCCCTGGAGCAAGAAGTTTTCAACCTCCTATATAAAAACAAGCAGCCAGTGACAGACCCTTTATTGACTCCCAAGGAAAAAGCCTCTCTCAAGGCCATGAGCCTAGAAGAGGTAAGTATCATGGGCTGTTCGCATACCCAGGCATGCCATGCGTCTCCCATGCACATAGGAATCAACTATAAATGCCATTCGTTGCAGGCTAAGATGCGCCGAGCAGAGCTTCAGAGGGCCCGGGCTCTACAGTCCTACTATGAAGCCAGGGCTCGAAGAGAGAGGAAAATCAAAAGTAAAAAGTAAGAAGGCCAGTGGATGATGGAAATGCTATGGCTAATGATGAATTCTTTGACATGGTAACTAGGGTCATGTAAAATAGGTCCCAAACAGTGCAATGGCACATAACTGTAATCCTAGCCACTGGGGAGATAGGTCAGCAGTCTAAGCCCCTGCCAGGCAAGTGCAAAGACTTTGGTTCAATCCTCAGTACTGCATGCTGTGCCGCCCGCCCCCAGCCCTGGGTGCACTGTGCTGGCCACTGAAGCCAGCCATGGTGGCACATACAAGTCCAAGCTGTGTAATGAGACCCTGTACCAAATAAATAAATAAAAATATTTTAATCCCAGCCATGAGGAAGGCTAAGGTAGGAAGATTACATGTTTTGAGGTCAGCCTGGGCTACATAGCAAGACTCCTATCTCTAAAATGTTTAAAAAGAGAGGTTCCAAATAGGAATGATTGGCCTTTTCCCCAAAACCAGCCTGATCATTTATCCTGCTTGAGTAATACCCACTCTGCTGGCTTGGTTTTCATGCTTGACTTTGCCAGAAAGAGGACTATTGAGTTGGTTTCTGTTCTTACCTTTTGCCTCTCCGGAATTCTTTCTATACTTCTCTTGGGCTATAGAAGCAAAGGGAGCTCTTCTGTGCAGAAATCTTCCCCCTGCGGGCTAGGGCTGGCTACAGAGTCCAAAAGTCAATCCTCTCAGATCCCAAAGTGGATGTCTACAGTCAGCTAACTCTGGCATCCTAGAAATTCAGAGGGAAAACCCTCGGATAGCATGGGCACTTCCATGTCTGGTATCAGTGCTTGGGTTGAATCTCTTAAATTCTTCCCTCCTTCTCTTCTCTACCCTATAGGTATCACAAAATTGTAAAGAAAGGAAAGGTTAAGAAAGCCCTAAAAGAGTTTGAGCAGCTGCAGAAGATCAATCCTGCTGCGGCACTGGAAGAACTAGAAAAAATTGAGAGGGCCAGAATGATGGTGAGACTACCTTTTGCCTCCTGACCCTCTGAGCCAACTTTCCCTGGAAGGTGCTGGAGATCTCACTCTGTCCTTCCTTTCCAGGAACGAATGAGCCTTAAGCACCAGAACAGTGGGAAATGGGCCAAGTCAAAGGCAATTATGGCCAAATATGATCTGGAGGTAAGAGACTATCAGAGTAAAAGAAGAAATGAAATTGGAGGAAAAGAACCAGAAATCTACAAAGGCAGAAAAATCACCAAGGCAGAGAGTAAAATGATCAGACATGAGATAGAAAAAGAAAGATGAAAGGGAAATATTATTAAAGGCAAGTCCAATAAAGCCAAGAGGGCTTTTTTGAAACTGTGTTTCACGTGTTCATTTCTTCAGGACAAAGAATTTGTCTTCCCTTTTTTTTTTTTTTCTCTCATCTTTTTGAGACAGGGTCTCGCTATGCAGTTCAGGCTGGCCTTCAGTTCACTTTTGTAGCCCAGGCTGGTCTCGAATTCTCACTGATTCTCCTGCCTCAGCCTCCCAAATGTGGAGATTACAGGCATGCAGCACCACGTCCAGCCATGTCTTCCATTTTATTCCATGGTTATTAGTATAGTGATATGTGTGCAGTTTAAACATTAGATATCAGTAAATACTATTTAATAAATTAATTGGAGGGGGGAAGCTTTAAGAAATGGGCTAGGAAAAGTAAAAAGAAGAAATAGACCAGGGTAATACAACCCTGTAATCCTAGTACCTTAGGAGACTGAGGCAGTAGCATTATGAGTTTGAGTCCAGCTTGGGCAAAATAGTAAGATCCCATCTCACAACCAGAGGAGTTGAGACATGGCTGCATAGAACACTCAAAGTTTCCAAAACCTCAGAATAAAGATTGAAAGAAAGAAAAGGGAACAAAACAAGAAAGGTGTTAAGTGTGGTCAGTAATAACAGGACTTTCTAGTACTGTAACTCTTTTCCTCCAGGCTCGCCAAGCTATGCAAGAACAGTTGGCTAAGAACAAAGAATTGACACAGAAACTCCAGGTAGTTTCAGAGAGTGAAGAAGAAAATGGAGCAGAAGAGGAAGAGCTTGTCCCTGATGCAGTGAATGAAATACAGATGTGTGCAGCTGGGCCAAATCCTTGGATGCTTGGGAGTTGTAACAGTGATGCAAAAGGTGAAATCCAGAAGGACCCTGAACAGCCACCTGAGCAAATGGTCCAGGAGTTTTCTGAAAGGGAAGAGGATAAAACACTAGAAGCAGAAGAAGAAATTCTATTGCGTGAATTTGAGGAAAGACGATCCCTCAGAAAAAGATCTGAGCTCAGCCAGAATGCAAAGCCAGTTTGTAATCAGGAAACAAAAGGTGAGCTGCGATGAAATGGGACAGTTTTATATATGTATTTGTGAGCAATGGACTGTAAGAGAAAGGCCAAATGTCCACCCACACATGCTGCCTAGTGATTAAATTCTGGAGACTTGAAGATTAAGTGTGCAGGGTCCCTCTGGTGCAGTTAGATTCATGATAAGCATTTTTCTTTGGAAGCATTTAATAAGCAATCATCTGTTTTCCTTTTTTAAACTTTATTTACTTATATTATGGCCGGCTTGGCCTCCCTGGGGGTGGGGCTGGTGCAGCATGTTGTGCTGGGTATCGAACCATGGTCCCTGCAGTTGCCTCAGCTTGCCTAAGCAGGCGCTTTAGACCACTGAGGTATCTCACGGGCGCCAATAAGCAGTCATCTATGCAGTGTGTTCGGGCACATTTTCTGCTCTAGGGGCTTAGATTCTTCAGAGACCTAGCTATACCATCCTTGAAATAAGGGCATGACTTAGCATTCCCAGTACTTATGAATTACAGAAAGACGCAGTGGATAGGATGGTAAAACTAAAGGTCTGTTCCCACTTAGACATGCAAGTGGCTTTGGAGACATTACAAAACTTCAGACTGTTGGCAGTTTGTCTTGTTTGTTAAGTAGGAGTGGCATCTGTAGCATTTCATAATGCTAGATTATATGTATATGTCTATATAGGGTAAGACTTTACAAGCATGAAGAACTCCACAGGCTGCCTAGTAAATTAGAATGGTGGCTCCATGCTCAGACTTTGTGCATGTTTTCTGCCTGTTTTTCCCTTGGCTATCTGGGCAAATTCTCAGACCTGATTTGATTTTATAGAGCAACAATACATTCAAATGGCAGCAAAAATCTCTTTAATGTGGTAAAATTATATTTTTTAAAAAGCTGTCATTTAGAATGTATTGTGAGGACTTTAAGTGCTCTCAGTTGGAGATTTCTGGGGACTAATAATTATAAGTAGTCATTTCTAGAAGGATTTTGGAAAGCAACACTGCAGGATGAGATTGTAGGCTGGCCTCTGTGTACAGCCATAGGACAATAGCTGTGTCCTAAGCCCACTCAAAAACTGGTCATCTAGTCAAGCACAGTAGAACACACCTATAGTCTCAGCTACCAGGGAGGCCAAGTCAGGAGGATCACTTGAGCTAAGGAGTTGAAAGCCAGCCTGGGGAACATAGTAGACTCAATCCCTTAAAAGTAAAAGGAAAATTGATCATCTAGCTAGATGTGTAAAGCTGTTGGATGTAGTACAAACATATGAAAGATAGATTTGGATTTCCTTGAATTACAAGGAATAAAATGTTCCCAACCCTTCTATGAAACAGTGTCTTACACGTGGCTCACTAGTAAGATGAATAAGGAAATTTTATTTTTTTTTCTTTGAAATTTGATTCTTAGTCCAAATGCTGAATCTAAGAAGTTGCAGTGGCTTCAAGCCAAAGCTAGAGAGCAGGGTCTGCTTGGGAATGGAGGCAGCTTGAGTCATCGCAAAGGGCAGTTCAGAAGTATTGTGTGTTTCTGTCATGTTTCCCTCAAGGCTCTTGAGACGAGATGTTTGCTTAGATTTTGCCAGTGGCTGAAAAGTATAAGCTGTGTTCGCTATAGAAAGGAGCTACTTATCTCTTCTTGACTAGACCATGGTATTATGAAATACTCCTTTAAGATATGAAGATTCTTATGTCAGGACAAAACCATCCCAGAGAAGGTTTTTATAAGCAGTAAAGCAATCAGTGAAGTTACATTCAGAAGCTGCCTATTAAAAAAAGAAGCCCTCACTCTTTTTTTCTTTCTTTCTTTCTTTCTTTCTTTCTTTCTTTTATTCATCGATTTATTTATATATTGGAACAATCCTGAGAATTGGAACCCAGGGCCTTTGTACGAAGCTGCATCCCCAGTCCTGTTTGATTTTGAAACAGCGCCTTGCTAACTTGTCCAAGCTGGGTTCAAACTTTCACTCTTTCTTGCCTCAGTCTCCCAGAGTGCTGGGATTTAATAAACATATGCCATCATGTCTGCCCAAAAAAATCTACCATTTTAAAAATTCCAAACTTTTTTTACTGAGGGAAAGAAAGCTTCTGTCTGAGAGAGGGACAGAAGGGGGAGGCTTAGAGGGTTGTCCCCAAGATCTTCCTTTAAAGCGCTTTAAAAATCTTTTTGAGACAGTGTCTTGCCATGCAGCCCAGACTGCCCTTGAGCCCACTTTGTAGCCCAGGCTGACCTCAAACTTGCACTGATCCTCCTGCCTCAACCTCCCAAGTGCTTAGAGGACTTATTATAACTGGGAAATTAATCCCCATCCCACTTGTACAGTCACTGGCAAAGCTGTGAGTAGGACCCAAGACATCTGCTTCCCAATGTGCTGCTTTTTAACACCTAATCTCCCTTACCTGCAGCTTGACATGTTGTGCTCCATTCACTCTCCAGGAGATCCATCCTATAGAACCTTTCCTTTTTTCTTTGTTAAGATCCTTCTGTGATGCCTGACACCACAAATGCTCATTGACTGGGGAACTTCCAGGGGCCTTTGCTGACAGCTCTCGTTCCTTCTCCCCAGATTCTAGTACCAAGGAGGTGTTATCCGAATTGAAGGCATTGGCTGAGAAACTCAACCAAAAAAACTGTCAATCCCAGAAACCAAAAGTGAGTTCAGTGAAAACTGTTCACCAGGCCCAGAAACAGAAACAGGAATGTGCCCCGGAGGAAAAGGAACCTCTGTTGCTGCAGAGGCCAGAGCGAGTACAGACACTGGATGATCTAGAAGAGCTGGGCCATGAAGAATATTATGAAAATAAGGAGGTTCCCAGACCTGTGTTAGAAGGGAACCGAAAAGAGAGAACCCCAAACAACCAGACTGATGCCCCCAAGGGAAAGAAAAAGAAGGAACAAATGATTGATCTTCAGAATCTCCTGAGCACAAAATCGCCTTCTGTGAAGTCATTGGCAGTTCCCACAGCAATAGAGGAATTGGTGAGCAAAATGAGAGTTGTGGGCCACTATGAGGTCAGAGCTGGCACAGAAAGTGTCCTTCCTACTTGGGGAATAGTGTCCTTCCTCCTTGTTTTCCTGGAGGCAGCTTTTGGTTATTGTGAGGTCTGGAATGGTTAATACTATGGGGCCAGATTGGTTCTATTGAGAGTTTAATAGATGCAAGTGTATAGGAACTGCGGAAAACCCCGCACATCCTAAATTCTTTTACTTCACTCAGTAGGCTCTTTTTTATTTTTTATTTTTTGCGGTACCGGGGATTGAGCTCAGGATTCTGCACTTGCCAGGCAAGCACTTATTCTACTGAGCTATCATATCCCCGGCCCAGTAGGGTCTTGAACGGTAGGGTACTCTCAAGTTAGGTAACTGAAACTGCTAAAGATATGACGTCCTGGAATCTGCTTAGGGATTTCAGTTGGAAGAAGCCCACATTCCTGCCTCCATCATGACTTTCTTTATTGAAAGTTTAAAATCGTGTCGAATGATTATGAGTTAAGGATATTTACCCCAAAGAGAAGGAAATTGGATCAGGATCAGCTGCTGGTTTATATTGCAAGACCATCATTCAGCACTTCCCCCTAGGGGGCGCTAAAATGTCACGACCCAAAATTCAAATGGTCATGAACCACATTCTGAAGGTGAGCTATAGCTTGCTTTCTTGTGTTTCCCCAGGAAGATGAAGAGAAACACCAAAAGCAGATAATAAAAGAAGCTTTTGCTGGGGACAATGTCATCAGAGATTTCTTGAAAGAGAAGGAGGAAGCTGTGAAGGCAAGTAAGCCAAAAGACCTGGACCTGACGCTTCCTGGCTGGGGCGAATGGGGTGGTATAGGCCTGAAGCCCAGCGCCAAGAAAAGACGCCGGTAAGAGCAAGGAAGATGGCCTGGTGAAGGGCACCATCACCCACCTTTCCTTTTAGTGTCTTCCCTGCCCTTTGGGCCAAATCCTTAAAACTCCTGTTCTTGTCATTTTGCTTTCCAGATTTCTCATTAAAGCTCCTGAAGGTCCTCCAAGGAAAGATAAGAATTTGCCAAATGTAATTATCAGTGAGAAGCGCAACATCCATGCAGCAGCCCATCAGGTGAGGTTTATTTTTTATTTTTATTTTTTATTTTTTTCGTCTTTTTGAGACAGGGTCTCGCTATGCAGTTCAGGCTGGCCTTGAGCTCACTTTTGTAGCCCAAGCTGGTCTCGAACTCACATTGATCCTCCTGCCTCAGCCTCTCAAGTGCTTGGATTGCAGGCGTGCACTACCACACCAGGCTCAGGTGAGGTTTAGAGGCTTGCAACTGCCTGCTCTCTCACTCAAAAGCAGCATTATAGCATTCTGTAGCCAAGGGGGTATGTGATCTTGACCACACAATCAAATCTGTTGCTTTCACTGATGGGTTCTAAGATCAGCAGTTGCAGGGCAACACACTGAGGACCCCTCTTGTCTCTCAGCAGCTATTCCTATTCCCCATTCCGTATCCTTTTCTCCAATTAATTTTCCTACTCTCAAAAAAAGAAAAAAGATGTATAGTTGAAGATACAATGTGTTCTAATTAGTGACTGGGAAAAAGTTTAGACTGAAAGGAAAATCTTTCAATGATACCTCAGAGGCTAGGCATGGTGCCTGCCTATAATCCCAAAACTCAAGAGACTAAGGCAAAGGGATTGCTGTGAGTTTGAGACCAGCATGGTCTATAGAGTGAATTCCAGGCCAGCCTGAACTGCAGAGTGAAACCAACTCTCAAAAACACTAACAAAAGGATGGATCAGAACGTCTTTAGTGCAGTAAAAGGATTTTAAATACGATAATCTGAGGATATTTACAAGACAGAAGAAAATATGAACATGATTGTGACCTTCGCAAATGCTCAAGGGAGCCAGGCATAAGTATCACATGCCTGTAATCCTAGCATACTGGGATGCTGAGACAAGAGAAGATCACAAGTTTAAGCCAAGCCTGGGCAACTTAACAACTTAACAAGACGTTGCTTCAAAATAAAGAATACAAAAAGTTCTGGGGATGTGGCTCAGGGCAAAGATCCTGGGTTTAATCCTACAGTAGTTTAAGAAAGAGAAGAAAAGAAAATGTGCTTTCCTGAAACAGAAAGAGCCATTTGATGGTTAAGCAAAATAGCGAGTGTGTGTGTGTGTGTGTGTGTGTGTGTGTGTGTGCATGTATACATATTTATATATGTATATATCATTTCAGTAATGCTGTATTTCATCTTGTGAACCAGTCATTACAGAAATGTAGCTACTGTGATCTGAGTTGTTTATAACTAGAAAGTAAACTTTGGCCAGGCAGGCAGTTACAAACAAGGAAGGGAGAGAGGGAAAGAGTAGGTTCTGACAGGCCAGGATTCCAGAACACAGGTAGATCACCTTTCCCTTTCAGAGTTCTTACTCGATTTTCAAACATGGTCACAGCAAGCAGACAAGTGGTTTTCCAAGAATCTCCCTTGATTTTGTTCATTTTAATTAGCAAGACACTGCAGGTTTCAATGTGCAGCAGAACAAAGTGCTTCAAGGAGTATGGGGGACAGTCTTGAAACTGAATTTTTTTCCTTGCCCCGGGTGAGATGTATAGATCAAGCATTGACCCAAGTAAGACATTCTCTCGAGTAATCAAAAGAGAATCTATTTCCTTCACCACCACCAAGACTACTGAGCATCTCTTAAGAGGTCCACTTAACTAGCTCTAAAGAATACCAATTTTAACTTAACCATTTTTCTACTTAGGGTTTTTTACTCTTTTCTCCCGGGAAGTCGTTATAGATTAGATGTCTGAAGCTATAGGTAATGCTGGGGTGTCCAGGAGAAGAGCACGAGGCAAAGAAACACCCCTGGGGTCTGTTCTCCCATACTGCTCCTGTTTTACTTAGGTAAATCACCCCACCCCCCATCCCTCCACCCCCATCTAATCCAAAGCATTGGTCCAGGAGAAGTAGGGTGTAGAGAGCATGAAGAGGGTAGAGAGGCCATCAAATCCATAGAATATCCAAGTGGTCTCTAGGAAGAGCAGCCTCAGAAGAACTAAAGCTGGTAAGAGCCATCTTGGGTGGTCTTTCAGCCCCTAAATTGCTGGTTGAACCTTGAGAGATCCTGAACTGAAGAAGATCCTTCTCTTCCCAAATGTCCTCAAGAAAACTGGGACTCCTAAGGTTAGATGGGAGTGTCAGATCCCTTGACTGCTCAGCAGCTTCACTCCCTTGTGGGTGTCACAGAGGACTGCGCCTGTGCCAAAACAGTACATGATGCGCCACAGTAAGAGATTAGTTAGAGACTACAACCAGGCCTGGCTCACCACATTGCTTTTCCTTTCCAGGTGCGGGTGCTTCCATACCCATTCACCCACCATCAGCAATTTGAAAGGACTGTCCAGATTCCTATAGGATCCACGTGGAACACCCAGAAGGCCTTCCAAAAACTCACCACTCCCAAGGTTGTCACTAAGCCAGGCCATATTATTAAGCCCATAAAAGCAGAGGATGTGGGCTACCAGTCTTCCTCAAGGTCGGACCTCTCTGTTGTCCAGAGTAATCCAAAACAATCCAGTAGACATTACAAGAAACAGCTGAAGAAAACCTCTATAGATTGAGTTGTCATGGGAGTGACATCAAGGTGCCTGGGACCAGGGGCCCCAACTGTTCTTCCTTTGATTGCTCTGTGTTGCAGGATCACTTCTAAAACCAGCGTAGCACATTGAGAGTGTCATTAAGCCATATTTTAAAATAAAGGCTTTTTTATCTATTTAAGTCGACTGCATTGTGTTATCTCCTACTTGAATAATTTTCTTTGAATCAAATACCTCTGGATGCACCAGCTTTGTGTTTCTCTAGTTGCACTTTTCAGAGGAACTTCATTTCTTACTTAGACATATGTCATTGTATAGTTTAAATTCTGAATTTAGGTGCAGGGTGCAGTTGGAGTCTACCTTAGATTGATTCTTGGGTTAAGATGTTGGTGAAATAGGATTCTGTCCCCCAGGAGTCCAACTAATGTCATCTGTGAGTGGGAGCTCTTCAGCTCACACAGGTGACTATCTTGGGTAAGATTTTCACATTCAGACAGGCTTTATTATTACTTTTTAGGTGTACTGAACACCTCTATTCCCTTTCATTTCAAAGTAGAGTTAAGTAGTACCTAGCTGTATGGTAGTTCACATGGGCTTCTTAGCTCCTAGGAACTTGCTTTCCTTTGAATGGAAAGAAAAATACAGAAAGAGCTTTCAAACTGACATGCTTAACAAGGAATTTGGGAAACTCCTCTTTCCAAAAGGAATGCTACACTGCACCACACTTGCTACCCTGAAGGTTCACCTCCCACCACTTTTGGGGGCCAAAATAGAGGTTAGTCTTTCTCACAGGCCTTTGAGAATTTGCTAATAGTTATGAATTTACCCCAGGAAAATGCACACATGCAGCACTTAATGTAGAATTTCAGGAGCTCTATAGATACTTACAATGTTCTGGTTCTACCACTCCCAAGAATTTGTATTGTCTATTTGCAGTCCCCCTCCCCATATGACCCTCTCTGCCAAGCACACCACTCTCCTAATGAGTTGCAATCAATTTATTTTATAGATGAAAGGCAGAGCAATGTATCCAGCAATACGAAACAGTGAATTGGTAAGCAAGTAGGAACTAGGACCATAAGCTAACTCTGAAGCCAAAAGCCACGCTATAAATTTCTACAAATTTCTTAGTGTGGGTCCCTACCACGTATAGCCTCAAGCACTATGCAAGACTAACTGGCAAGGGAAATGAATATGTTGAACAGTGTTCTGTGCCCAAAGGGCATTTTTAAATTACCCACTGGCTTGAGATTATCCACATCCACTTGCTGGTTGACACATCTGTAGCCAGTGGTGGAGAATGAGGACTCCTGCGCACTCCTACCTCCAATTAAGATATTTCAACGTTTTTTTCCCTCTTGTAAGCACAAAGCTGCCCCCTCCGTCCCACCCACCCCCCCAAGTTGAAGAGCTCAATGAAGTGTCCCCCAGTAAAGGGCTAATATCCTTGTCTACTTTCCCGGGACCCTGAACAGCTCCATTTGCTTCCCACTACTCAGAAGTGATGCAAATGACTCCATCCTTCAAAGGGGAGAGCAGGCACCTGAACGTGCCATAAATGACGCCCACTCCCAGCCTTCCAACCCCCCAAACGGATTCGATTGTTGTTTCGTGGGGCTTTTTTTTTTCTTTTCTTCCTCTGAACCTCCGAAGTGTTCGCCCTTCCCATTGGCCAAAGCTGCCCCTTGACGCCACCCTGGCCTTGTTTGCTGATTGGTCCATTCTGGATGTGCCCAAGCCTT
>PVKN010010698.1:0-22374 GCA_004027915.1 Capromys pilorides
AGGAAAAAAAAAAAAAAAAAAACACCTTTGGGCTGGGGAGATGGCTCAGTAGAATATGCACTTGCGGGACAAGCACAAGGTCCTGAGTTCAATCCCCAGTACTGCAAATAAATAAATAAATAAATAAATAAAATTTGTTACTAGCTATAAAGTTGGAAATAAAATGATTGCTTGGTGTATTATACCACAATTAAGTGACTATGTTAAAGACAAGAATTTCCATCATCTCCTCTAGTTCTTTTTGACTGCAAAGACGACTTTATCAGAAGCACTGGCCAATTATGCTGCTTCATTAACGTGAGGTTACTAGTCACTCTACTCTTCACAATAACCGTGTTAAGTAGCCTATTCCAAAGAACAAAAGGCAACGGAGCTGGCTTGCAATTTTAAAGACACTAAAAGATGAAATTTGGAGCTCAAGAGTTTCTGGAAGGAGCTGAATGTTCAAGCTGTCCTCGGTGACACCACCCAGCACTGCTCCCTTGGGGACTGTCGTATTCTTTCTAGAACCTTTCAGTTTTTAGCTAGATTTCACCATCGCAAAAGAAAAACTACAAAAGATGCAAGAGAAGCAAACAGCATAAAAATATACTTTTGCCATAATATATTTTTCCCAAAAGACTTACTTTGACAATGTAATAATCAAAGTTATGATTGGTTTTTATTAAAACATTTGTTTTATAAAAAACGTCACAGCCCCTGTTCAGGGCGCGGGGTTACTCATCACAGTATCCCAGACAGTAGCTTCCATTAGAAATGCTGCTCGGTTATCCCCTCAGACCCTCGCCTCTGCTCTGGAGTGCAGAGATGGAGGCTAAGCCTAACTCACCCCATGAAATATGTGGGTGATTCTACATATTTAACTTCATTAAAAACGTGAACCTTATTTTCAGCCTACTGCTGAAAACCCCCAGCTCCCTATCGGTGCTAGGGTAAAAGCCATACCTGCCAGGATCAGGTAAGCCGCCACAATGTTGTGTTCCGTCTGCGAGAAGACCAAGCCATCTTCATTTTGAAGGTCTGAACTGTTACTTGAACTATTCCTTAGCATTCTGGAAGGGGAAATATGCAGGCAGCGTTCATCATAATCATTTGATAATCAGGAACTGTTTGAAAGGCCAATTATTTCCACCCAGAGACCTCAAAGAAGGGTCTTTTCATAGAGAACCTCCCCTAGATTTAATGGGGCCAAAGAGAGAAAGATGTTAATTCCCAGAGCAAGGGAAAAGCTTATTAGCCAAACAAAGAAATACTGAGCACACTTTCCCATTTGGGCCTCAATCTTGTAAACAGATTATCAGGCACAAACCCTATTTCAACGCTAAATAAACTCTCAGAACTGGTCCAGGTGCCGACCTAACCAATCTGCCTGAAGAACCACTTAGTGTGTTTCTGTTGGTCCTCTGAGCTTTTCCATTGCAGGTCCCTTAACATTTATAACAATTCAAATGCCAATAAAGAGTAGTATCTCCCCATATTTTCAATTCTCACGCCCGTAAAGGTACCAATGTACACCAATATTGGTGTAAATTCTTTCTTATGCTTTTCATTGCTTATATAAATGTATGTTAAACCAGACAGGCGTGGTGGCGCACACCTGTAATCCCAGCACTTGGGAGGCTGAGGCAGGAGGAGTGATGTGAGTTCGAGACCAGCCCAGGCTATAAAAGAGAGCTCAAGGCCGGCCTGAACTGCCGGCTGTCTCAAAAATAATAAATAAATAAATAAATAAATAAATAAATAAATAAATAAATAAAATGTATGTTAATACAAACATACACACGACATTAAGGATTGTACTAATATCTGTACGTCACAGAATTGCATGGATAGCCATGCTTGACTGCACTACCTAGCTCAGTTCATTTACCCTACTTTGATGTACACAGGAGCAAATAATTCATCTGATAAAAGAAATCACCAGCCAAAGATCTGCATTCAGTCATGCAGTAAGTGCACAGTATTCTAATATTCTGGATTATCATGCACTAACCTGAAAGGTGGGTTATAACTAATATAAACCTGCACTATTAGAATGCCAAGGTATTCTTACTACTCCTTCCTTTCTCCATTTTTTATGCTATGTACTTAACATTAAAATGTGATTCTTCTCCAGCATCTTATAATCTGTAAAATTTCAGAGAAATGCTTAGGCACACCAAGTAGTGTAAGGTCCGAACAAAACCACTAGAGGGCTATATCTGCCCACTTACCTGGGTTAATTTTATGACTTTAACACGTGTAGGAGCCCCAGACAACCCTTTGGCCTCAGTTCTCTCATCTCAGTACCAACTCCAGATGAACACACCAACTCATCTTTTCCCAAATCCTACAGCTACCAGGGCTCCTTTTTTCTTTTTCCAGGACTCTGATTGCTAGAAAGTAAAACTGAACAGCACCTATGCCAAGGAAGTCAATCTCATCAGTATTCCATAACAAAAAATGTTCTCAATAACTCTAAAGCAATAAACACAGGAATTCCCTTTTTAAAAAGTCTATTTGTTGTTGGGATTTCCATCTTTCTATGGCAAACACAAAATCTAAAACGTTCAAAATTTACTTCGGCTCATACTCCCTTTTCTGTAAAAATCATACCAAAGCTATAACAATCATTCTCAACATGTCAGAAGTAATTATTTCTAATTACAAGAACTGAAAAAACAAAAAGAATTCCCAAGGTGCTACAGGTGAGGTTTAGACACAAGTGTGGTAGATCACTCAAAGTATTTCTCAGTGCTGACACAGAAATACTGTTGGGATGAGGCTTACAAGGACTTCAGAAACTTAATTATAAACTAGGCACCCCACAGGTTTTTTTAAAATTTGTTTTGTTTCTTCCTGTATTTAGGACAGGGTTTTAGGATCTTCAGGGTCTCACTACGTAGATTGGACTTGTAGTGATCCTCCTGTTTTCAGCCTCCCAAACATTGGGATTACAGGTGTGTACCACCATGCCCAGTCTTACAATTCTTAAATTTCATAGCTTTCTGTAATGGTGTATGTCTAGAAACCCCTCCAAAGCCTCATGCAGTCATGGGGCAGCTTCTGGAGTTTGTGACTGATTCTTGATCCAATGCTGGGGTTACGGGTGTCACTGCCCTGGGGCAGGTACTCTGCATTACAAGGTAGAGAGAGGCCAGCTAGCTGCTGGAGCTGCAGCCACTCCTTTGCTCTCTGCTCTTTGCTGCAGCCCTGAGTGGATGCTCTTCACCCTGTGCCACTCTGCCCTGGAACCAGCGAGTATGGATTGAAACCTCCATTACCTGTGAGCTAAATAAACCTTTCCTTCCCTAGTTTTGCGTGTTGGGTATTTGTCCTAGCAACGAGACAAGACTAAGACACCTTCTTAAATCAGCCTCTTATCCTCTCCTAACTCTTGCCAAAACTTCAGAGAAAACAAGAAATAGTTTATATTCCATTAAACTAGTTTGTTACCATAGCATCAAATATTTTAACGATGAATGTGATCAGAAAGTTGTTTTTTGCTTTTCGTTTTTGTGGCCAACTCAGCCCACCCTGGGAGCTGGCACAGCACACAGAGCTAGGGATTGAACCAAGGTCCCTGAACCCTTGCCTAAGCTTGCATAAGCAGGCACTTTCAGCTGCTGAGCTGTCTTGCCAGCCCATGATCAGAAGTATAAAACGTGATCACCAAACTCTTATGACACTCAGTAATCACTACATTACTAACCTCATTAACACTGGTTCATAAACATGCTGAACTTAATGCAAAACAAAATGCCTAAACCAAGAATTGTACAATAAGGTAAAAATACTTGTAATTATAAAACATTGAAAATGGCCAGTGGACTTCTTAGGGTAAAGGTAAATTCTCCAAGTGGTTGTAGGTATGTGTTAAATAGGAATAAACTCTCAGTAAGGCTGCATTACTCCTTACACTGTGGACAACATCATAACCCTCAGTGCTAGCACATTTAACAAAAAATAAAGGTTTTGGCCTTAATACTCCAAATTTCACTCTAAGGATTTGGAAACAAAGTATCTTTCTTAAGCTATAAAAGCACAATCACCTCTTGCCATACAAAACTAATTTTCAACATACTTATCATATAGACTTATGGCTTATATAGTTGTTAATCTTGTTGCAATTCCACTAATCAAAAGGGCTAAGAAAGGCTGGGGACATGGCTTAGTGACATAAGCACCTGCATGGCAAGCACAAGGTCCTGAGTTTGATCCCTAGTACCAAAATAAAGGGCTAAGAAAACTCCAAACAGTGGCGAGTGCAAGATTACATGCTCCCCAAATGAGCACTAAAGTCAATCACTCATGCCAAGAAATCCAACAATAAATTCAAAGAAAGAAAAAAAAAAAAAAAAAAACACACTGATAGCTAGTAAATGGCCCCATAGCACAATGTTCTATCATGGTTATTTCTTGATATTACAAGAATAACCTAATCCAATTTCACTGGTGAGAGGCCGACCTAGGAATGTGACCATGGACAAGGCTATCAATATATGCTTAGGGCACATAACATCTTAAATCTTTATTAAAAAAATAAAATGACAGTTTAAATTTTCAATAATTCATTTATGGTGAATGAGAAAAACAAACATGTCTTCAGAAACTTCTTCAACTATATATCTCCTTTGAATAGAGCTACAAAATTTTTAATAATTAATATTAATAATTTTGTCAATTATTAATTTCAGTTACAGAAACTATATTACTTTATGTACCAGAGCCTAAAAGATCATTAATGATCTCACAAAAGGTTAACATTTTCAAGGGGACGTTGTTTTACAAATACTTATATCTCGCCCATAGTCTACTTTTCTAATATAGCAGTACTAATATAGGCTTGGTTCAATAAATACACTCTAAATAATTTAAAGGAATAAAACATTTATTTTAAAAAACTGAAACAGGATTCCAAGACAGCTCCTGTCTGAGTATTGAGCACCCACAGAGTGCCAGGCACAAAGGATCAGCCTTGCTCTTGCTCTTCCAGAGCAGAAGTGACTCTTCAGCCCTCCGCTGCTGCAGGACACTGACGCTTCAGCCGCACTGCGGCTGGCGGCCACACGCTGGACCCGTTCAGACGTGCGGCTCGGATGCGCCATGGTAGACCACTCAGGTCCCGCCGACGTCCTGGAGAGGTGGGCACATCTAATGTCCTCTCCCTGGTCAAGAGAAGACGGAAGAGTTAAGGAGAACAGAGAAGGGATTTGCAACAGTACTGCCACCCAAATCTCAGCTTAAGAGCAGCATGAGCTCCTGGAAGGGTTAGTAAATTTGCCTGGCCAAATGTAACTCTACTCATATTCACCACTGTTATTTTTCAAGTTAATTACATAGCAAAAAAGTTACAAGGTAAAAAAATAAAAAAGAAAAGCAAGAGTCATATAAATTCAGGCTATGTGTTAGGCTAAAGCACAGAACAGAGTCATACGTTTTCTGCTAAGGACAGTGAATGTATACAAAGAGAAACTGGCAGACAGTACAGTTCTGAACATTTAGTCACAAACTAAACTAGTCATTTTCCTCAAACCTCAGAATCCACCGCCTCCTCTCGCTCCTCTGAAGCCTCCGCCTCCACCTCCTCTTCCACCTCTAAATCCACCTAAAAAGGAAACCTTCATTAAGTAAAGGGAGCCTCTCATTCCCTGATAAGCCTACAAGCATAATGCTATTCCTACAAAGAACACATCTTCATTTACATCACCTTACACAGATTTTAAAAGATAAAAAATGAAGAAACTGTAGCAGTTTCCTACTGGGCAGCAGTGAAAAACCCCAGGTCAGCACCCTTAAAAAAGTAGCCCTCTTGATGCACAGGAAACGCTTATTATTTGCAAGTGTGATTTAGTCCTATTCTTAAGCGTCTGATTACCTTGGCTTTTGTTTATGAAAAACACTTTTGATTTAACCAAGGGTAGCTCTGACCGGACTGAGGCTTTGTATTCCCAGAACAAAGGCAGGCAAAGTGAGTGGTTTTCATGGTTAAGCCTTCCTGAGCCGCATAGCAACGACAGCTGGCAGGCTTGCGTGCTGAGGGGCCTCCGCACCTCAACAGACTCTCCTAACAGACTCTCCACAGGATCCTGTGTTGACATGCTGGGAGGCTGGGTAGCTCTGGGGCACCAAACGATTTCTGACCTACAATGTCTTCAGATTAAGGGGTGCTTACTGGGCTGTGACCCCATCATAACTTGAGGAACACCCAGAGTGATAGCTCCTGGCACTTCAGAATACATGAGTCTTCCTTCTGGGCCTGCCTACTCAGAATTGTTCAATTATATCAAGTTAAGTTCTGTGGGACTGCAATTCCTTACACCTAAAATAAGGATTCCACCTAACCTGAAAGTTTTTCTGGCACTGAAAGGGGAGGACTATTAAAACATAAGGCTAGCTCTTAGAATACAAACCATACTCAATGATAGTTAACTAAGAAACTAAAACGCAGTTAGAACACTCTTCAGATAGTCATGTAGTACACAATATGTCCGTCAATACTGGACCTTTTATAAGGCAGTGACCTCACAACATTATCAGAGCTTGAACTGTCCCTTCACCTAGTGACGCCGCAGAGCAATGTGCCATTCCCGTTTCCACTTATGCTGCTGTCAGCACACCTGCTACAGCACGGCCACATAAAAGATAGGAAACACACAGCTCTACACAGCACACAGGCCTGACAATGGTTATATCAACAAGTTTCTGTACTGAGTCTTTACTGCTATTTTAGTGTACTCTTTCTACTTCATGTAAGCACACTCTAGGCTAGTCACACAACAGAACTGCTCAGTGAGGCAGTGCTCAGAAAGATGTTAGGCGATGAGCGGCTGTACTTTTAAAACTCCCCAACAAAACTCAAACGCTGAAATCCCTCAAAAATACACTATGTTGAACTTTTTCAAGTTGGTGAAATAATGCAAGATTGTGGGCAACGCACCCATACTGAAGGCAGCTTTACTAAAAAAATAAACACACAGGAAGTGTGTCTGTACACCAAAGTAGGTTGTACTCCATGAGTCAGCCCTGGAACTGGAACCCATCAAAGTCTCCCCAGTAACTCACCTCCTCTTCCACCACCTCTGCCTCCTCCGCCTCTGCCTCCTCCACCTCGGCCTCCACCTCGGCCTCCTCTGCCACCACCTCTCGGGGGTCCTTTCTCACCCGGTGGCCGAGGTAAAAACCTCTGCAGTGGCAGCAGCTTGTAAGGATCTATGTAAAACTGGAGTTCAAGAGAAGCCATTAGTATGACGGCCAGGGGACAGCAGAGCCATCAGGACTCCCTGAGTTCCAATCCCACGCTACCACTTCCCAAGGCGAACCTCTGAGCAAAGATTTCCTTTCTTAGATCTTTGGATTTTTTTTTTTTTAACTTCTAAAAATGTAGGCATAAATTATGTACATTCTTTACAAACAGACTCCTCCTCAAAATGTTAGTGTCACTCAACAGCCAAGAGAAAAAGCTACCAAAAAGATAGCATTTGAACTCAGAAGAAAATATTGGCAGGCCATGTACTTCATGATTATAATTATAATTAATTATAATTATAAATTAATTTACTGAAAATTAATTTACTGAACATATTAAATAGGTAATAGAAAAACTAAACCCTCACACTGAGGATTCAGAAGACATTCTGCAGATAATGAAATATAAGGATACAGTTACTCAGTTCTACACAAAACACAGACATGGGCTCCATCTTGCTGTTTGTACCACACCTCAGTCCTCTACATCTCCTGAGAACCTATCACCTCAAAAACACTGAGCCCACATGGGGCCAGCTGGACTCAACGTTAAACCAAGGACTGAATGGTAAGGTGAGGTTAGGCAAGGCGGAGGGGCCCCAAGGGCTCCAATGCCCCCACGGGCACTCACTGCTCTCTGTCCTGGGAGGCTGCATATTCTCTCTTCACCATCTGAACCCCAAGTGCCTTCAACAGACTGCATCCTACCAGTGCTGGGCATCTCCCAAAATGATCCCATCACTCACAAAGGTGCTGGGTCCAACATCAGATGCCAGCTGGGTTTTTCTGAGTTCTTCAATGCCATCGATTACCAAGACCTGCCAGTCCTACCCTTCATATGGTTCACAAATCCATTCACATCTCATGTCCATGGTCTCCACTCTGTCTCCAAACACCACGTCCCAGATGATTCAAACACCTCACCCGGCCCTGCACACAGTACCACCTCCTTTCCAGTGTGCACTTTCCCCACAGTGCCCTTTAAGCAGAGATTTCTTAAAATTAAAGCCTATGCACTTTCCTGTACTCCAAAACACTGAGCAGTCAAGCGCCTTCCTGCCTCGCAGGCCTTAGGACTCAACTTTCCCCACTGCCTGAAGGGTCTACGCAAGGCTTACCTCTTCCTTTTCTGGAACCCTAAGCATCTGCTGTCTCGAACAGCTGCCACACTGCTTTCTCTACTTGGAATGCACCTCCTCCTCTCTCTGACTAGCTCCCTTGTTCCTAAGAACTTCACAATTAAGAACAGTTTTCCATTTTTAAAATTGAATCTTGGCCCACCTGAAGAACAACAGGGTCAAATTCAAGGAATGGGACCTGAAAAGGCATCTCAAAACCCTCGCCAGAATCATTCCCGGCCAACTCTCAGGTCTCTCTCAGCGCCAAGAACACTGCTGCAGCCAGGCCTACAGGTTAAACTTGGGCCCACTATCAAGATTCTCACAGCAACCTATGTTTGCCCTTCAAGCATGTATCACATGAAATTTTTTAGTAGCAACCTTCTCTCAAAGAATGTTCTATACTACTTAACAGTATTTGCTAATGCAAGTTTTTCACTAAGAGTTTTAAATAGGCTCAATGTTTATAACACAGGAGTCTCAATTTAAAAACTTCCAACAGTGCTCACACAGGGGTGTACAATTATAATCCCTGCTATGTAGGAAGCTAAGGTAATAAGATCACAAGTTTGAGACCAGCCTGGACAACTTAGCAGAGCTCTGTCTCTCAAAATATAACACAAGGGGATATAGCTCAGTGTGAAACACTGGGATCTCCCTAGTACTGGGTGACAGGGAGGTTTGACTAATAAAATATCAGGGGCTTAAGTACCCCAACTAAGATTGTCCTAAGCATGCCACTCCCTAGGTATCGAAAGCTTGACTCACCTTCTGTAGTTTTTTAAAGGAAGACGCCTTCATGTTTTCTGACAATTTAACTGAAAAGTACTAATGATTTTGTTAAGGAACAAATACAAAATTAAGGAAAAACAAATTAAACTTCCTGAATTCATACTAAGTTTTAAAAACAACAAGGTTAGCATGCACAGGCATACAGAGGAAAGGAGACAAATGAGTGTCTGGAAAGAACGAAGGGCTGGTGAGATGGTTCAGCGGACTAGGCCCCTGCTTAGGAAAGTGGACGAACCTGGGTTCGATCCCCCAGCACAACATGCCGCGTCAGCCCCCATGCTAGCCCAGGCCAGCCTGCCCCAGGCAGGGCGCACTGAACTGGCCACTGAGACTGGACATGGTGGTGCACACCTGTAATCCCAGCCCTGGAGAAGCTGAGAACACGAGGATCACTATGAGTGCGAGCTGCATGGTGAGACCCTGTACCAAATACATTAAAAAAAAAAATCCTCAATTCAACTCCTCCATTTCTTCACTACTACTCTGTTGGCACCTTCGTATCCCAAGCAACCAACTCAATTCTGTGGCATTTATGCAAATGGCCATGATTTCTAGATCTTTCCCAAAGGCATCTTCCTAGTGTTTATAATTTCAGTAATCTGGATGAACACTTTCTCTCCTCTTGATTCTCCTTAGGATCCAATCTGTAGTAACACTGTCTTATTTAATGAAGCAAAAAGTTTAATTTATACTTAACGGCCCTTCCCCTACCCCACCAACTACAAAGGATACAAAATCTCTAAGTTGTCCAAATATTTCATCCACTTTTCCTATTTGCTCTTTGTTTTCTAAGAAAACAGGAGCATTGAAATAAGGCACCTTATTTTCATCTGTGGTACATTTACAAACTATGTCATCTTCACAGGGATGCAGGAATTCACCCAATACTGAAATAAGACAAGAAAGTATTAAAACATGCAACTACTTCTGGTGATGTTAACCAGCCTCTCTGGAAGCTTTGTTCCTGGCTACCCTGGGTTTCACTGTATCTGTTTTCTGCAGCAGAAAACTAGAGATAGCAGCAGTGTGGGCTTCCTGAGCTATCAGGAGAACAGCGATGTGACCCAAAGGAGGGTGCTCACCCTCTCTCTGCTTCAGCGTCCTTAATGTATCTACACTTAAGAATAACATAAGTAGTATTTGCCAATACGGCATTAACTTCAATAACGCTATCCAACCTGTGACACTTATCTCATTATGACAATTACAATTTCCTTACATATCCCATTTCATTCTTCCTTTTCTCCCATCACTAATCACCCTCTGTACTTGTCTTTTTCACCTGCTTCCTTAGAACCCATCCCCACCACTGCCTCTTTACAAATGATCTTTTCATCTCTTTCAGGGAAGTCCAAAATCCCAAAATAACTTTTAGTTCTGCCACCCCAAACTAAAATACTCGATGCACGCCTGCAAAACTAACTCTCCACCTTTATCACTCAAGTTCAAAACCCAGAATTTTCGACTCCCAGTATTAGGCAAATTTTCTTTATTGTTTCCTCTTAAATTTCTCTCCTATCCAACCCTTCCACTTCTCACTGCCCTCATCCTAAGTGAGACTCTGTTCTTCACTCAATGTAAACTGCTAGAACACTGCTCACGGCTGGGGCCTTCGACCCAAGCTGCTGCCCCCTTTCGGCCCTCCTGCTTACCAATCCAGCCACACTTTGTCTTTATTTATGACCCAGACAAAAAAAAAAAATCACTCATTTTTTCACCTGTTAAGATGAGAGTAAGCACCCAGAGTTGCCTAACCAACGTCACCCCTCTAACTCAATCTGAAGTTCAACTACGCTCGGCATCCTCCGGCTTCCCCGATCTCCCACGACCACAGGTGCGTGCCGAGCGCGCTCCGCGACAGCCAGCGAGCGCCTCCAGCAGCTCACTACGAACTGCCCAGACCACCACCCAGCCCCGCTCTCCCCGCGAAACGACGTACAGACCACTTGCTCCGGAGGTCCCTGATCCTGGCCCCTGTTGAAGCCTCCGCGGCCGCCCCCTCGCCCAAATCCTCCTCTGCCGCCGCCTCGGAAACCGCCGCCGCCTCCACCGCGGAAATGGTTGCTGCTGCCGCCGCCGCCGCCGCCGCCACGGTTGAAGCCGCCGCCCCGATTAAAGCCTCCACGACCTCCGCCGCGAAACGACATCTCCGGGCTTTGCTCGGCACACTCTAGGAGGGACGAGCTGTCGACAACAGAGCCCTCGCCACCTCGCCCACCGGCGGGGCCGCAGCCCAGGAGAGAGGCGACCTCCCCTGCGCCCCCCGTCCAGCCCCGCCGCCTCGGCGGGCAGCCCGGCCTTTGCTCAGCACCCCCTCCTCCGTCGCTCCTTCCCGCAGCGGAGCCCCGCGCCCAGCGTCCTCAGACCCCATCCCACTTCCGCGACCACTCACCGGCGCCACGTGCACCGCGGCCGGTCCTGGCGCGCACACCCACTAGCGGGGCACTTCCGCCGCACTGACCTCGTCGGCCACCGTACGGGGACACAGGCTTTTTAAAGAGACTAGAAATTCGAATAACTGGTTTGCCGAAAGAACTGGGACTGCGACAGTGACACTTTTCCAACCACCTTTCAGCACCGGAAAACGAGCAATACTAACTTCGCTACTTTACGACAGTAAGATCAACTTCATCGAGGAACGCAGGAGGTGACGTCACTGTCCCTTGTTCATGACGTCTACGGAAGTGTTGCCCCAGGAGACAGCCGGCGTCCGGAATCCGGGTTTTCTTCCCGAATTAGGCGCGCTGCTGCTTGCTCTGTGTTGACTCTGGTTCTAGATGCCCACTAGCGGGGCTTTCTCGCTTCTCAGGCTGCGAAATGGCTCCCAGCCTCGCTCGCCCACGAGTTCGTCGCCCGCAGAGTGTGGCCATATCCGTGAGGCCTCCCGAGCCGCGCTTTGCCTGCAGGGTCTCTCAGCCCGCCGTAGGAGTTTCTGCGCACTCTAGGTTTTTGCTCATCTTTTGAACAACGCGCTCTTGCAGTTAAAATTATACTTGTCTGTCTGCCCTGTGGTCATATTAGTTAAGGGCAAAAAACCCAGTGCGTTTATGTATGTGCTTAAAAAAAGGTGTTCTAAGGCCGGCGAGATGGTTCAGTGGTCTAAAGCGCCTGCTTAGGAAAGCTCAGGCAACTGCAGGGACTGCGGTTCGATCCCCGGCACCACGGGCTGCGCCAGCCCCACCACCAGGGCAAGGCTGAGCCAGCCACAAAATAAGTAAAGAAACAAACAAACACAACAAGCAAACAATTTAAAAAAAAAAAAAAAAAAAAAAGGTGTTCTAGAGGGGACGGCTGAATAGCTCAGCGGATTAAAGCTCCTACAAGCAGGCGAAGGGACTAGCGGTTCAATTCCCAGGTAGGCCGTTCTGGGCGTGGGTGAGATGGCAGCGGGCGTGGTGGCACGCGGCTGTAATCCCAGCTTGTGGGAGGCTGTAAACAGGCGGATCACTACTAGTCTGACGTAGTAGTGAGACCCTGAATACCCTGTAGACCCTTCCTTAAAAAAATGGTGCTATGGAAAACCAAACCACATTTTAAAAGTCTTTTGTTATTTGTTTATTTGGTACAGAAACTCAAAATCTCGCATTGGGAGCATCCTTGCTACTTCAGACCTAACTTCTTTCTCCTCTCTGTTTTGCGCCTGATGATCTTCTGAGCTTACTGAGATAGTTCCACCATTCCCATTCTCAGGACCCATATAGCTTTTCCTTTCCCTTAGTGTCCTGTCTGAAGTCCCGTCTCTTCCTCTTTTAAGCCTGTTCCACACAGCCCGTCTGCCCCATCAGTCCAGCGTCAGTGCCTTGCTTGTCTTTCTCCATTTATTAAGCACTTCTTTCTGCTTGGAGAGACTCCGGCCACTAGTCCAAACTCATTTCATTTTTTTACTTAGGAGGAACTCTTAAAATAATTGTCCTGTCACCAGAGCCTCTGCATAAAAATCACATGGGTGTACACACACACACACACACACACACACACTAGTGTAATGTGCAAGTTTTAAATAAAATAACCTAATAAGATTGTTGATATTTGAGATAGGCTCTCACTATGTTGCCTAGGCAGGTCTTGAACTTGTGAGCTCAAGGGATTGCCTCACCCCCACCTCACACACAGGTGCCATTAAGCCCATCTGAATGCTCTTCTTTTAACTATGACAAAATCCGTATTAACATCAAATTTACCATATTCACTGTTTTTAAAGGTAAAGGTTAGAATATTAAGTACATTTATATTGTTGTGTTCTGTTTGAATAGAAAATTATGCTTTCTTGTGAATCTGGATGTTTGGGGGCAATGGTCTTGGGTATTGAACCCAGGGCCTCACACGTGCCAAGTAAGAACTCTGTCACTGCTACATTCATAGCACTTTTTTAAAATTTTATTTTCAGATAAGCTCTTACTAAGTTTCACAGGTTGACCTCAAACTTGAAATCTTCCTGCCCCAACCTTCCTGACACTAAAGGTGTGCAGCACCATGCCCACCTCTTAGTTTATTCTTTATTTTTTGTTCAGCTTGTTTGTCTACTTTATGTAAGATAATATTAACTAACAAAGAAAAAATATTAACTCACAAAGAATGTCAACTCCAATACAATTGGATCTTCAACTTTATATTTAGTACATGTTGTTTGATTTTAGTGAATCTTGATTTCGTTTTTATAGGCCTAGATACGCAGAAATCATTATTCCTTTTGGAATAATTAGAATAATTATCTTTTGTGTACATTCACTCAATTCTACAGTGAGCTTGAAGTTGGCACGCATATTTCATTTTCAACTGCATTGCTGTGACTTTGCCCTTACTGTTAAGGTGTAAGGAAGCTGAAAAATTAGGGAAAATCTTTACTCTTATTTATTTATTTATTTATTTGTCTTTCTGAGACAGGGTTTTGCTATGCAGTTCAGGCTAGCCTTGAGCTCACCTTTGCAACCCAGGCAGGTCTCAAACTTGCACTGATCCTCCTGCCTTAGCCTCCCAAGTGCTGGGTTTATGGGTGTGCCCCACCCTGCCTGGCTCAATGTTTACTCTTTACTGATGACTGGCAGAATACTTTTATTTCACAGAAATGCAGAATATATGAAAAGGCAGATCAGGTCTTCATGAACTCTGAGAACTCTTCCTCTCAAAGTTGGTGCTCAGACTGAAGAAACTCTCCAAAAGGGCCCTCATCCAGCCCCATAAATTGTGTCAAAGAAGAGAAATACTATTCACCATTTTCCTGTAACTCCCCCAAGTAGTTTTCTGTAAAATTTTGAGACTTTCTTGCAAGAAAGTCTTGTAGGCAGCAGTGGAAACATTGAAAGATTTCTTTTCTGCCATGTTTTTTTTTTTTTTCCAAAGACTAGATTTTTATTTAAACTTGAGAATCTTTCACTCTGAATCCAAATATTTTTCTTTTTCTTTTCTATATTTAGGACAGGATCTACAGGGTGTCACTACATAGATCGGATTCATAGTGATTCTCCTGTTTTCAGCCTGCCAAGGGCTAGGATTACAGGCGCGTGACACCACATGCCCAGTCTCAGTTGCAAGTATTTTTCTTAGGGCCTTCAAGATATTTCCTCAACTTGTTCATATGAAAAAAAAAAAATAGATATTAACCAGGAGTGCAGTTACCTAAAGTGTTGAGTAAGACTTGTGAATCCTTTGCTGACTGGGCCTGCTGAGATCTCCTGAGGCCCATAGGCAGGGGGCCTTGGTGCCTTGCACTGTGGGCCTCTTTATGGGGTGCCTTCATGTTTGCAGGGCAAGACAGCTGCTTCTCCCCAGAACAAATGCTCTACTAAGCCATAATATTTGTGCTTATGGCAGGAAATGGTCACACAGTTTATTTAGAAACACTCTTGGGGCCGGCAAGATAGCTCAGTGGTCTAAAGCACCTGCTTAGGCAAGTTTAGGCAACCACAGGGACCATGGTTCAATCCCTGGCACCACATGTTGTGCCAGCCCCACCCCCAGGGCACGCTGAACTGACCATAAAAAAAAAAAAAATTCTTGAGTAAAATGACCTGTGTTTGACAAGGCTAGCCATTTTTGTATCATCCACAACATTGTATTCCAAATCCAAATGCACCCAACAACAGTATTTCTCTGGGAAGAAAGCAATGTGTCATAAACACATCCGAATTTTATTCTTCAGAAGGGGCAAAGCGAATGGAAATCATCACTGGTGAGCCATCACTGGTACAGATTAAGACCTTTCCTGTTATCCAAGATAGACTTTTTACTCTCAATATGAAGACAGTATTAACTGTATCTTTACCTTTGCTTGCTTGAGCAATATTTTATTGCAGAAAAGTTTTCTAGAATTTAATCATAGTTTATAAATCTTACAGATGCTGTCGTCATTCAAGTGTAATGGCTTGTCAACCTGGATAAGAAGTCGTTGGGGGATTTGATGCTCTTTAACATTCAGATAATGTGTCATCAGTCACATGAATTTATCTCACCCCAAAAGAGAAGCCCCTCTATTTTTTCAATTATATCATGTTCGGGCATTTCATTCTTCATTACCCTACATTGCTAGACTAATAAAGCTTCTAATAATGGTGAGATTTTTTTACTTTCTGGTCAAAAAGCCTTATTGCTAGATAACTTGCTCTGTGGACCATTTTATTGAAGGTGAAATAAAAATAATTTATTCTGGGTTCTCTAGGCTATTCAAAAGCAACTCTTCCTTCGTTATGATGTGTAGTTAAGTGCTTTTTTATTATTCCTGGAGCCAGGCCTGCATTTATAATTTGGAACTCTTCCTTATTATTTATTCCTTATCACAGGTACTGAAGCTTAGAATTCTCTTCCCTCTCCCACTTCACTGTCAAAATTCACAACATTGGACTGTTGGTCATGTTCATAAAATGCAGGTGATAAGAAAGTATAGTTGACTAAAAGGCTAACTTGAGATACACGAAACACAAGAACAAGAGTTTATTCCAGGGCCGGCGAGATGGTTCAGTGGTCTAAAGCACCTGCTTAGGAGGGCTCAGGCGACTGCAGGGACTGCAGTTCAATCCCCGGCACCACATGCTGCGCCAGCGCCACCACCAGGGCAGGCTGAGCCAGCCACAAAATGAATAAATAAAGAAACAAACAAACACAACAAGCAAACAAATAAATAAATAAATAAAATTTTTAAAAAAAAAGAGTTTATTCCAAGCAACATAAGGATGACACCAAGGGGAAGGCATCCTAACCCCGAGAATCAGTGTTCCTTTCCTCTAAATGGTGTCATCTGAGGTTTTACGATAAAGAACAAAGAAGGTAAGTATGGGAAAGTGACTGTTACAGTCGTGTTGGGGAGGAGAAGAGCGCAGGCTGTTGTTGATGGTTGCTTGCTCATTTATGCATTCCAGGCAAGAACTGGGATAAGAAAAAGGCTTGTACTAGGGTTCTTTGTTACACTCATGCTAATGAGTTGTATTGCATCAGAGTGACCTAGGTCACTTGACTCTGAAGTCTCATGTTTACCTAGGCTAAATAATTTTGTAAGCACATTTCAATTATCTGTATGACATTTTAAGTCCTTCCTTGCAATAAAAAAGGAAAACTAAATGGAAATCACAAAGGAAAAGTAAACCGTTCAAACTGCAATTCATGTTTAACCCACAAACTCCATATTGTGCAATGTTTACATTATCAAAGTAAAAGGATGTTTGGGAGTCACAGCACATAAATATTGCCTCCTAGCATTAAAATATCGCCTTTGATTTTTTGCTCCATCAAGAGAGCCTCTGTACGCTCCACTGGCTAGAGGTAAGAGGAGGCCAGGGGAGGCCAGGTCACAGAACACAAGAGGCAGACGCAGGTGTCATCCTCTTCTCATTCCTCCCACTGTAGTTCAGCACCCACCAACTGCCCACATCATATCAAATACGGGCGAAAAATGAGCAAAGTTTCACGGAATGTTGTCATATGGGTGAATAGCCTCTAGCAAAATAACTAACGGAGCTCCATGGTCACAATTTATCTCTGTAAGTACTGGCATTTTGTGAAGAAGAGAACTCATAAACGCAAAAGAAAAATACTTTGTGGAAGTCCTAGCATCCCCTCTTAGCTTCCCTCATGGCATCTGCAGAAACCCACACTAGACTCCAAGATTCTGAAGGGTGGGGAGCTGAGTCTACTTTGTTTGATGTTCTACACACCTGCCACTGTGCCTGGCATAAAATTGATGCCCAGTAAGTATTTGTTGAATTAAACTGAACTCATCTCTGATCCTTAAATTTCTGCCCATCCCTTAAGATCCTACTTTTTTTTTTTTAATTTTAGGAAAGGATCTATGGGTGTTCAGGGTCTCACTATTAGATTGGAATGATAGTGATTACAGCCTCCCAAGAGCAGGGATTACAGGCATGCACCACCACACCCAGTCTCAGTTGCCATCTCAGCATACCCTGGGGGTGAAGCTGGCTTGGCAAGCCCAGGGATCAAACTCCTAGCCCCTAAAATCCTACTTTTTAACAAATGACTAATGGTCAAAGAAATTATGAGACAGACAGAGAGAGAGAGAGAGAGAGGAGAATGCCCATGATGTAATAAAAATACAGTGAGTTTTTTCTAATACATTGTCATTAGACTGGACATGGTGGCGCATGCCTATAATCCCAATGCTTAGGAGGCTGAAAAACAGGAAGGATCACTATGAGTCTGATCTGTGTAGTGAGACCCTGTAAACCCTGTAGTGCTAAATACATAAAAAACCATATTGTCATTAATCTTCCTCAACATCACTTTGAACACACGTATCCCACTGCTCTTTCCACTTTCTGAAGTAGCTCCAGAAGCCCTCATCCCCGACGGTCTTTAGCATACTTCATGGCTGCCTCGATGCCTTAAATCAATTCAAAACATTGATCTTTCATGGTCATTTTGGGGAAGAACCAAAGGTCGTGTGGTGCTAGATCTAGTGAGTAAGGAGAATGAGGACACATCAAAATGTTTTTATTTGACAGAAATTGCTGGACCAGAAGCACTATGTGACACAGAGAGTTGTCATGATGGAGGATGACACAGTTTGTCCACTTCACAGGCCATTTTCTATGGACTTCATTTCTTAAATGCTCTAATATTCTTCATAATTCATTGTAGTACTCCTTGGTACAAACTCAGCTAACATAATTCTATCAAAGTAAAAAAAATTAGTAGCACCTTGATGCTGAACCTTGGTTTGATGCAGTTCTTCATGGAACTGGGTGACTGCCATTGAGAACTCTGAACGCCAACCTCAGAATTGGGCCCAAGACCCCCCATTTCATATCCTGTAATGATATTTCTTAAAAATCTGGAATTTGAAGAAGCACAATGGGGAAATTCCAGTGAAAATGACAAAATGTTACCTTAATGCATTTCCAGTGCGTGACTTAAAGCGCACTTCCTTTCAACCATAGCTCACAACCAGCCCATTGCACTGCACAAGCTGGCACTTGCCTCGCACTGTCAAAGTGCAACGTGCAGCTTCTCCCAATGAAGATCCCTACCTCTCCACTAGATGGCGCTCGGCAGCAGCGCTCACTGAATTTTTGACCACACCGCAAAAGCACAGGCTAATTATGAGATCCAAGCTCTGAGAAGACATGCGTTCAATTATGTTAAAACTTAGAAAATCTAAATAACTCACTTGGAAAGATGGTATTGTGAATGACAGGACCTGCTAGGAAATTGGCTGGAAATTTCTGTATTTGAGCAAAGTTTTAGGACCTCAGCAAGACGCCATTAAATTGGAAGCAACAATTTAATGAGGGGAGGGAGAAGGGGACATAAAAATGTTAAAATGTGTCACGGACCTGGACTAACTCCCCGTGATGAATGTAACCAGTATGTACTGCAAGTGTGTGCTAATGAAAATAAAAAATGAATGCAATGTGAACACTACTTTTTTTTTTAGCTTTTTAGATGAAAATTTCAAATACTAACAAAAGTTCAGAAAGTTTGTCAGTGTGCCTGTGTACCCCAATTCAAACAGTCTTGCAGATCTTACTTTATCAATCTCATCTTTATTATTTATAGTATTTTATAATAAGCATGGATAGTAGTTTATCCTAAAATATCCTGACAGAATATTTTAAAATATAAATATAATACCATTACCTAATGAAAGTGATACAGGGGAGAAAAAATCTGATCCCAGGTGAATGACCTCCAAAATGATATAGGCGAAAAATGATCCCCAACCTGAAAAGTACCTGGGACGAGTTCATGTTCTCTAAAACCAAAGAATGAATTTTAGGAACAAGAGGTTATGAGCAGAATAGATTTATTAAGAGAAAGCTGTCTGAGAGGAGGGACAGAAGGGGGACTGGAGTGGGTTGCCCAGGAAGTTGCCTTTTCCAGGGGTTTTATAGAGCAAAATCATGTGGTAAGGCGGATCAGAGGTGAAAGTCATGGGAACTCGCTCAGGTGGGCATGAGGTGGGACAAAAACTACGGTCAGCCAATGAGATAACAAGCACCATTGCTCGGGTAAAATTGATTAAAATGGGGATCGAATGGGAAAGCAAGTCACATAGCAAGCACGCAAGAACACCACCTATTGGGCTTGGGCTCCTGATCCTTTCTAGGCTCTTTCAAGGTGATTGATACTTATTTAGCATATCAATCCCTGATGTCCACCCTTAACAAAGTATGTGATTGGTTTTGTTTACTCTTGTCTTGAGATCTGGCCCACAGCTTGAGAAGTGTCTGTCTCCAGTTGTAAAGTCTCCTTATCTTCCATGTTGTCCTTGAGGGCCTGGCCCTGTCTAACTGCCTATAATATTTCTATATAATTTAGCTACCTAGAAGAAAAGTAATAATGTTTTAGCATCAGTTGATGTTTTATTTACCTTTCTGTCTTTCCTGGGACAAAATACCCAGTTAAGGAAGGAAAGGTTTATTTAACTCACAGTTAGTAGAGGTTTCAGTCATTACTTGGCTGGCCCCTAAGGCATTTGCACATGGCAGAGGGCAACTGTTCATGGTGGCAGAAAACAGCAAAGCAGCAAGAGCAAAAGGAAATAGTGGCAACAAAGAGCAAGTCTGTTTCCCTTATGTTGCATTCTGGCTATCTGCCCCAGGCCTGATGTAGCTCTTACACCCACAATCCCAGCAGCACTCACACCCATAATCCCATCAACACACCCACAATCCAAGCAGCGCTCACATCCACAATCCTAGCAGCACTCACACCCACAATCTCAGCAGCACTCACACCTATAATCCCAGCAGCACTTATGCCCGTAATCCAAGAACTGGATCATGAATTAATCACAAACTCTAGGAGTCACCTCATGACTGCATTAGGCTTTGGGAGGGCAACTAGGCATAAACCATAATACATGCCATCCAGTCAATGTATGTTGCATGCAAGTTATTTCAAAAAGATTTTTTTTCTAAAAATTTTAATGGTTCAATCAACTAAATGAAGATTGAAACTAGGTCGATGTCCATACTTACATTGTATTATATTGTTATGTTGCTCAAGTTTCTTAATCTTGTGTGTGTTTGTATGTGTATGCATGTGTGTGCATGTATGTTGCTAAGGAACCCATGACATTGCATGCCTTGCACATGCTAAGCAAGCACTCTACCATTAGGCTACAGCCTCAGTCCTTCTCTTCCTATATTTCATGTGTTTCCCACTTTCTCCAAGACTGTAGCCCCATGGTGACACAGATCTTGTTCTCTCATCCCCTGGATTCCCTGTAAACTGGTGGTAAGGTCTGAAGGCTTGATCACATTCAGATTCACATCCCCATCCTTTTTTTTTTTTTTTTTTTTTATGGACTCCTCAGCCTGCCCTGGGAGTGGGGCTGGCACAGCCTGTGGTGCTGGGTATCAAACAGTAGTCCCTGCGGTTGCCTAAGCTTTCCTAAGCATGCACTTTAGACCGCTGAACCATCTTGCCACCCCCCCCCCCCATTCTTCCTAAAGCCTTGCCAAGTCCTTTCCATGAGGAACGAGGTGGGCCACCCTTGAGGAAAGCTATGTCTGTCTGTCTTTCGGTTGACAGGCCTGATCCCTCTGTCAGTTCCTGCGAGCTTCTCACTAATGGTTTATCAGCTACTGAGGATCATCACTAAGACCTATGAGCCCATCGGGTGCTGCAAATGGGGATTCGTTCCATCTCATTACTTCTGCAACTAGCAACTGTGAAGTCCTTCACTTTAGAAAATAGTTTATTTCAATATATACAAATTTTCCTTTTTGATGCTTAAAGTTCTTAATCTTTGACTTATGCAAGCTTGTTCAATCCAGGTCCTGTGTTAGTATCACTAACCAGTGTCTAATGGCTTCCTTTTTGCATGATGCATGTGTCTCTCTTTAACCCCTTTGCCAGGTACACTTTCTGCCCCAGGTGTGAGATCAGCCTTTCTCCAAAGAGCTTTTCATTTTTTAAAATAAGGATATTGTAGTTCAATATTTCTGATTCAAAGTTAAAATAACGTAATTTGCAATAGCATGCATATATGTATTAGTTGTCAACAAGTATGTTATTTTCAACAATGAAACTACAGAGGACTCCACAGTATGATAAAAAATATGGTGAATTAAATTTTTTAAAAATTATTACAGTAAGAGACACATTACCATACTCCCCATCACTGTGTTCAGAGAATATAATTCAATGACAGCATAATGAATTTTCTATATATTTAGAAGCATTTTCAATATGACATACCTTTATTCTTACCATCTCTTAGTCTTGAAACTTAAGGAGCAAAATATAATTTCAAGAAAGAAAGAAAGAAAGATAGATCAAGAAATCTGCCTCAAGAGTGCTCTGTGTCTCCCCTTGAAGGCAGAACCAAGGCATTGTTCCATTACCACAGCTGGGCACCCTGCGGTTTTCAGAGGAAACCCTCCTGATTGGCTGCCTTTCTCAGCCATTTTCTGGGAAGAGCGTATTTCGTAAAACTCTGAATCTTAGCCAGATTCTTTAAGAGTTCAAAAGTACAAAGCTCTGTAGGAAGCTTGCTCTTTTTAAATATTTTTTCAGAGGTTAAAAATTAAGTTTCAGAGGACTTCCTGGGATGGTCAGTGTTTCACAGAGACAGTGATTCTGAACACCTCCAACATGAAGTATGTTCATGCTGCTTTATTATTTCTGAGCTTCTGCTTAAGTTGCTGTGAGGTAAGTAAATCAATCTTTATGCAAACTATACTAAGTAGAAGCTTAAAGAAAAATAGAAAATATCTTAACAGATATAGTTTAGACTTACTATTATGTAGTTCGGCTACCAAGAACTCCATTATATAGTAAA
>PVKN010010699.1:0-22362 GCA_004027915.1 Capromys pilorides
AGCTGGGACGAGGGTGGAGAGGAGGTAGGGATCAGAAGGTAGCGCTGCGCGGAGGGGGGAGGAGGGGTGGGAGGGGCAGGGTGGAGTAACGGAGGTGGGCTGGGCCAGGGCTGCAAGGCGCGGCTTCCTCGACCCCCACCCAGCTGCAGCGCGACGCCCCCAGCGTCCCGGGGGAGCCGGCGTCAGCTCCAGCGGCGGGCGGGGCGCTACAAAAGCGCGCGCCGCGGGACCCCGCGTGGGCTTCCGCCCGGCAGCCCAGCCTCGGCCGCTCCTGGCGCCAGTTGCGACGGCGAGAGCGTAGCCCGTCCAGGGCTGTCGGCCCGAGCACCCTGAACTTTGCCTGCGCCCGGAGCTGCGCGGTGCGGGCCGTGGGCATGCACCTTGGCCACAGCCCCAGCTGCGCTCCGGCAACGGCTCCCCCGACGCCCGAGGGCAGCCATGTCTGTACCAAGGTGTCCTGTGGACTCCGCTGTTTGTGCAGCGTGTGTGTGTGTGTGTCTGTGTGTGTGTAACTGTAGGGTGGCCAGCGGGTGGATATGCTTCCAGCGCGCACGCTCGGGGCAAGAAAGAAGGTAAAATCCCTCACATAAAAGTAGCTCAGCTCTCACACAGCTGGGAACCAGCACCAAGTTCCACCGCATCTCCCTCACCAGAGATGCGTTTGTGAAGTTAAGACCCTGGTGGGTGCTCTGCTCGCTCCAATGAAGTTTCTGTTCAGAGAGAGAATTGTTCATTAAGACGAAAATAGGCTTAAAATAAATTTTTAAAACAACAACAGCATCAGAGAAAGGGGGCGAGATCTTAGCAATAGTGGAGGAGCCAGAGCGCTTGCATGGTCTTCTTGAGTCAGAGCATCCGCGACAGAGGAAGTGCGAGCCTCGGATACAAACCCGCTTCCGTACGTGACGAGATTCAAAATGGGAGGGAGCATGCTTTTCCGCACCGCGAACCTAGTGGTTCTGTTCAGTGCATTAAGCCAGCCCGAGGCACGACTCCACGACAGCCTGCAGCGTGCCCAGATGAGGACCCGACTCAGGGCGCACACGGCCCGCTGCAAAACCCTCCGCGCACGCACACGCCTTCGCAAAAAGAAAGTCAGCACATCCATGTCTAAGCTCCCTTATGTATTTTTCTCTAATAACTCTCCCTCTCCACGTTGATTTTCCTCAGCGTTTCCTCGCTGACCTGTCGCTTCTGCTACCTTGCAACTGTCCTCGAGGTGACCGGGCTGGCGTCATTGTGCTTGCTTTTATCGTGAAAGGCGCGTCATAAAATGCCAGGGGGAAGGGAAAGCTTGAGGGGCGTGGAGCAGAAGGCTTTTATTAACAATAATCTTCTCCCACAGCAGTTTAAATCAAATCATAGCAATGATGTCATAGGACGCATCTTCCTCCCTCTACTCCAGGGAGACCAGAAGATGATTTGATCAAGTACCACTCTGAATACCTTAAGAGTTATTATAGCTGTGCAGTTAGAAGCCTATCCCGGGGCATAAAGAGTGCCTGCACACTCAAGTGTTGGACATTTGGCATGTTTTCGGACCTACAGATTTGCTCAATCTTATTTCAAGTAGAGGATGAGGAAATGCGGCCGGTTTGTACTCACAATGGTTTGGAAGGAAAATCGAGCAAGAGAAGTTGCTCTCCGAAAATTAGGTTGAAGGCCAATAAAAATATTACCCTTCCACACAAAGACCTGCTCGTGAAATATATTAAATGAGGGCTATTTATATGAATTAGAGTGGGGATCTTCAAGGTTCTTTTCAAGAGCAACGAATGGAGAGGAAGTGGGGAGCAGAAGATCCAGCCCAGTGGCACCATGGATCCCTGGGCCAGGGGCAAACATGGGGCGCCTTGCCCTCCGCCCCCCACCCCCAAGCATGCACGCTGTTTGAGACTCAGATTCTGAGGATCAGAGCTCAGGCTCAGTGGATCAGCGGCACGTTTAGAAATGAGTAGCTGTATTGGGCAGTGTTCTTACTATATACCACAATGGCCCGGAGGAGCTAGAACCTCCCTCTTTTCGCTACTTAACAACTGCATCATAATTAAATTGCCTTGCTTATTGAATACTAAAAGCGAATTCGAGTAGCTTTCTGTGCGATTATTGGCCAGTGTTTTAGTCTAATGAGGCCCCAGGATTGGGTTCTACAGAGGAGGGAGGGGGAAGCCCGGTAAAGTACAGCTCTAAAATGCAGAACAAATCATGGGTAAGAAAGCAATTGATTAACTGTTAGGAAGAGAAGGACACAAGAATTTGGGGCCAATGTCTCAGTAGTCCTTAGCAGTTTGCAAAAACTTTTCTTGATGTTTGAAACATACAACTTTATAAATTGCATTTTTCTCTCTTTCTTTCATTTTTCTTTCCACCATTTAAATCTTCAACCTGGAAGATTTTCTTTTTCTTTTTTTTTCCCCCTTAGGGACATGCTCCCAGAGGGCTTAGACACCAAGTAGCTGCAGATGTCCCAGCGGTGACTAACCTGCTTCCTGGAGGTGTGGAGCCATTCCTGAGGACTGGGAGAGCCTCACTGTGCACCTGTTCCTGCCAGGAGGGCTTTGGAGGCCTGCGTCACTAGACTGGAAAGAGGACTTGGAAACTGACCTGATTCTGGGCAAAATCATTTTGTCCTATTGGCATAAAGAGGTAGTGCTCTTTCTAAGTTCTGCCCAGGAATGGAGGAATGGTGGGCAACCTAGTGGGGCTGGTCCTGGACAGATCCCGGACTGTGGCTCCTCTGTTGCCAATGGACACCCTGCTCGTGACATTCAGGGACAAGCTCGTGTGTGTCCAACAAAAGGAGGTGGGCAGCTGGGGGTTTTGCCCCTTGCTTCCTGCGTCTCCTGTGATAATCAGCACTAGAAGCCATGGGGGAAGAAAGAACAGTTTATCACCAGTTTTCAATCTGATATATTTCAATGAGCTAATTTAAACTTTGCTTTACACAACCCCCAGCGAATGTTGATCTTCTTTCTGCTGTTCCTTATGATTTTTAAAAATGTTTTTCCATTCCTTGGTTGACCTTGCATGCGGTTGTGCTGCAGTGAACACGGAGGTTGGAGGGCACTTCCGGGTCAGCGCCAGATGTTCTAGCCGCAGTGCCTCTCGCCTGGAGCCGCTCCCGCAGAGACATGAGCCCTCTTACGTGTGTACTTTGGGCTCCAGTCTTTATAAGCACGGAATTTTCTCTGAATTTCTTAGCCTGAATAAAGGAGTCCAGACACAGACCCATGCATGACTTCTGTGAATAACTACTTGGACACCCAGCCACTGGCCACCATCGAGAAGTTACAGCCATAACTCTGAGTGTTTGTTTTTAACCTTTAAAAACTCATCTTGAATGAGTGCTTCTTTCAGGAGATTCAAAATTAGACTTCTAGTTGGTCTCTTCGAAGACATTTTTTTATCATTCAAAATTAAACCCACGCCCCCAATTCGGGCCCCAGCGCCTCCTTAGTTCTGTAAGTTCTCCAGCCGGCCCTTGGCATCCCACTCGCTGTCCACTGTCCGCTGACAGCTTGGAGTGGAAGAAGTCAGCATTCCGAAATTTTATTTTGATCCTGCCTAATAAAATGGAGGTCGATGGTGTGTGTGCCCCCTTTCTCTAGATTAGGGAAATGGGTAAAAATGCTTTCACAGTTCTTGGTGAGAGGGCGCGGGGTGGGCGCCCTCCTGCTAAGTCTTTTGTGGAGACCTGCCTCTGCCCTGTTTCTCGCAGGTAGTGCTACCCAAGTGGTCCGCGGATGCTGACTCCGAGTTTGTATCCAAACTCACATTCAGCCAGAACCCCAGGGCGGGGCTGGGGGAGGGGTCCAGCAGGCTGATAAAAGGACCAGAGTCCTGAGACCGAAACCATCCAGTTTCTACCACAGGGCCTTCGCCATAAAATTGCTGGCCACGGCCGCTGCCTCCTCGCCTGACGCTCCTGGAACTGCGGCCTCAGGTGCGGCTGGAGTAGTGGACACAGGCGCTCTCCCCGGGTCTCTTGACTGTTTCCAGCAGCTGCCTGGGAGCACTTTGACCTCTGTCGCCATTGCGCTCCTTTCTTTTCCTTCAAACACACCTGCTGCTGCAGATCGCGTACACCTGACACCAGATGTAGTCAACAGGAAAAGAGAAAGCCCCACCCTCCTTAATTCCGTTTGGCAGGAGCCCCGTCTACCAAAGCCGTTACATAACGCCTAGCCAGCGCACACCTGTGCCCGCGAGAGCGGATCGGGTTCCGCGGTGGATGCGACCTGGAGCAGGCCTCCGAGCCCCAGCCCGGCGCACGGCGGCAGAGCGAATTGGGGCTGGCGGGCTGTCCCTCCATCGGGTTTAAAGTGCAGCTGGATCCCCGAGCCTACGCTTCAAGGGCAGCTCCCGGGGTGGGGGGCTACGGGGGGGGGGCTCCCCCGGGACATCCTTGCTCCTCCCAGGTCGCACGGGCTCAAGAGTGTCCCCTGTTCCCATTGGGGCGGGCTTCTCCCGCGCGTCGGGGTTGCAGGCAGCCTCGCTGGCCCGCACCCGCCCCCCGCGGTTATAGCAAGGCGGACCTCGAAGGTGCCATGGCGGGGCCTGATAAGTGGACACTGCCAGGATCCTGGGCGGGCCGTCTTTTTCCCCAGAAGGCGGACAATGGCTTCATTAATCTGTAGTCATTAAAGCAACCCAAGAGGAGCCAGCCTGCACCGAGAAAGCATCACGCATTTCTGCCTGCACCCCGGCAGTTTGGGTGAATGGCGGCTAACGCGGGATCGAGTTCCCCAAAGGCCCGAGAGTTTAGATTTTAGAAGTCACACCAATGACCCCGTCGTGAAAAGTCAGTCCCCAAACTCCCAGGGAGCCCACGGTGCGCCTTTCCAAGCTCCCTGCTGTCCATCAGCCCAGAAGACCTTGACGCACCCCCCCCCCCTAAATGTTAGGTCGCCCCTCCACGCATTAGCACCCCAAGGCAAAGCAACGCGTTATGGCCATTTAAGAACAACACAGCCAGTGTTGTCGGAATAAAGCCGAACTTCGTTGCACGGTGCTCTGAGGGATTTCGTTGAGGCCCTGGAGACACGACTCAGTCTCCTTAGGGTGAAGGCTCCTTGAGCTAGGCTTGAAAAATAACGTAAACTAAAACCCAGACTTAAAATTTCTCGTAGCTCTTTCTCTCAAAAAAGGGAAAAAGCACACAGAGCAAGAGGCAGGGACCTCTCTCCACATTCCAGGCCCTCCTCGCCCCCTTTAGCCTCCATCCAGGTCGCTTCCGGTGGGTGACCGTCTCCTCTGCATGACCCTCAAGAAACGTCGCGCTTTACGCTTCTCTCTTCTACCAAGTTCAAGGACATCTGGGCACTGGCTTGTGCTCCATCCCCTAAATACAAATCCTCTCTTTACAGTTGTGTGGGCCTAGGACGGTGTAGACCTGGGCCCCGTTTCCCCATGGCTACCGGTTTGGAGAAACCCTCCCGTAGGACCCGAGCGCGCCACCGGCGTCCAGCGCTACTCGGCGCCGAGAACTTTGATCTTCTCCGCCACTCCGCGAGCCCCACCCCGCCCCGTCCAAGCGCAGGCACTATACCTTGCCCCGGGGAACCGGGCTCCCGTCTCCCAGGTTGGACCCGCTGGATGGGCTGGGTTTAGGGAGGTTTGCTTTGGCTGGGCGTGAGTGGTCTATATAAGCCCTGCCGGAGTACGGTACAGAGGAACGCGCCTTGATGGACTAGGCTGTTAATTAACGCGCTGCTAATTTGAGCTCCAGGAGCCGGAACTGCAGGTCGAGCAGCGAGCCGCGAGGGGCCAGTGACCTCTAGTGGACACTAGGGGACATGCAGCGCGGCGAGTCGCCCGCCTGCTAGCCGCGAGCCCAGGGAATCCCAGTCCAGGGCGCTCGGAATCTTGGGGCCTGGGGACCCAGCCTCTAATTTAAGGGCGAGAGAGGTGTCAGCGAGCGACTGCGAGGAACAGCCTGAGCGCTCGCGCTGCGTCTGAAATCTTGACTCGAGTCGGTTTGAACGCGCAAGGCACGCGCGGTCAGACTCTCATAGGAGCACCCAGGAGCGCACAGAGAAGGGGGGAGGGTAGTGAGCGCAAAGACGCGGCTGGGCCTGGCGCCCGCAAGCCGGGAAAGGGGTCGGAGCGCGATGCTGCGGGCTCCTCCGGTGTCCTGGTCCACGTTTTCAAAGAGTTTTGCGTTTTTAAAGCTTACTTAGAACAAGAGAAAGTAAAATCAGAGATGAAGCTTATTCCTTTAAACTCACACCCTCAAAAGGACAAGGAGACGATGTGAAGGTGCTAACGAGAATACCACCAAAGAACGCCTTCACCCAGTAAAACATAAAATAAGAGGCCGGAAACGGTAAACTTAGCTGTTTTCTCCTGCCGTTCATCTCACCAGTTAAGTAAACTATTAGGGCAGGAGGCACTTAGGAAAAAATGGCCCGGTTACTGCATGCCAGGTTAAAGGGCTGACTGTCACCCCGGTAATTCGAGTCAGAACCCTGCACCCCTCTTCAAGTGAAGGAAGCGTTCCTGTCCTTCTGGGTCCCCTATATCTCAGGTGGTGGGACGGAGCCGCTGATGTGACAAGGCCTGGTCACATCCCACGGCCAGCTACCCTGGGCGCAGGGCTCACAGGCGCGCGCGGAGCTGTCTCCCGGAAGGCCTGGGCGCTTTCTTGGTTCTTTTCTTCTCCCCGAGCCTTTTCTCCTAGGGTGGCAGCCTGGATTTCCGGCTGCAGCTCCCCAGCCATAGAATTTGCTGGTGACCCCTGGCACGGGCAGCCGAGGGCCGCCGTTTCCCTTCTTCGCGCGGGCTGGCGCAGCGGGCGCCCCATCTGTGCGCCAGGGACAGGAGGCCCAAACCCGGGCTCGAGGTACCGCCGCCTCTCTCGTGAGCCGGGACAGCTGCCCAGGGCCGTGTCGCACCTCAGGCCGAGCATCGCGCCTGGCACGCAGGTATCCCCTTGCGTCCATGCGCAGGAAGCGGGTCCGGGACGCTATGCGGGCCGAGGCTTTAGGGATTCTGGATGTGTGCGTGTGTGTGTGTCGGGGAGAGGGAGGGTGGTCACCTCAGGTGGTCAGCACACGAACCAGGCAGAGGAAAAGAAAAGCGGGACTGGACGCTAGGTGGGTCTGGAGGTCAACGTTTTCCTCTCCTCTTTGCGCCTTCAGAAAAGGCCTAGAAGTATTTCGTTAAGGTTGGAAGGCTGAATTTGGAGTGAAATCTCCCACCACAGGGCTGTGGGCTGGGCTGTAGTGTGGTGTTGGAGAAGGAGTGGGTTCCGAAAAGGGGAGGTGGGCTCAGGAGGGGGGCAGAGAGAGAGAGAGAGAGAGAGAGAGAGAGAGAGAGAGAGAGAGAGATCTTCAGAGATCTTCCCGTGTAGGCCGCAGACCTCGAGGTTCTCTGGCATGGGAAGGCCCTGGGCCCCGGCCTGCGGCCACCCTCCCTCCTGAGCCGTGGCTCACACCAAGATCCAAACGCTACCCAAGCAGCAAGAGCAAGGCGCGACAAAAGTGAGCAGGGGGATACCCTGGGGCGGTGTATTTCACGATGGCCCAAGGAGAAAAGACGGAGGGCACTTATAAGCTCCAGTCATTCCAAGTATGTCACAACAAAAACAGAATTTTAATCGCTGGCACTGAATTGTAATAGTTTGAGGCACGATCTTTCGAGAGCAGGAACCTCCACCCTACGCCACGCACATCCTTCAGCAGCCCAGACGGGACGCCCGCGGTCACAGGCAGGACCCGCGGGGGTCCTCCTGGACCCGCATCCTCCGCGCCACGGGAGTCCCCTAAAATCCCCAGCGTACACCCCAGCATCACATCAGCACGGGCAGGGTGTGCGGGGCAGGCGGCAGCGTCCCCAGCGAGGGCCCAAGGGAGTTTGTGCCTTCCCCTTAAGTTCTGCGTCTGTAAGGAGCGCAGGTCGCCTTTGGTACCGCGTGGGGCGCACCGAGGGAGCCGCGGCCCGAGGGTCACGCAAGGCGCCCCCGAGGCCAGGAGACCAGAGGGAATGCTCTCTCCCCGGGTGCCAGCGACTCCAAACCTCGTCGGATCTAGGTTGGGCCCTTAGGCGCGTGGGGACTCAGAGCTTCCCTTTCGTCCAGACGCGAGAGGCACAGAAAGCGCTCAGGGCTTCTCGGCCCACTGGGATTGACCCAGGGCCTCCCAGAACCCGCAGGGCTCAAGCCCCCCACCTCGTGCCCAGAGGTGCTGGCTCCCAGCTCGTGGTAGCCCTGGATGGCATCGCCCCTCACCAGCTCCTGAGTGGGCACCAAGCGTGTCCTGGAGAGGAAGAGCGAGGTGCGGGCGGCCAGAGTGGCCCTGTGACCCAGGGCTACCAGGAAAGCGGGGACACGGGTAATTCCCTAGTTTACGTTCTACAGCTCCATGGCACTTTCAGTAAAAGAGTCATCTTTTTCACGGAAATTATTCTTGTTCCGGATTGGATTGTTCACCCCTCAAAACCTCCAGAAACCTGGTCTACGAGAAGTCTCTCCTGCCCTGTCCCGGGCAGCTGGTGCAGGACTCGGGGAACCAAGGCAGGACTTTCCTCTTCCCTGCCCTGGGGGTCTTGCCCTGGCTGGGATACGAGCCACGACCCCTTGCAAACAACTTCTTGGGAAAATCTGCCGAAGTCTGCAGTCCAGGATAACAGGTGACGCGCAGCTCTGGGAACCGCGTCGCAGGCGCAGGACGCCCGAGGCGCACGAAGCTCGGGGTGCGTGGAAGGGGCTCCCGGGTCCTGCAAAGGGGCAGTCTTGGCTTTTTTTTTTTTTTCTTTACTTTTTCTTCTCCCGAGCCCCAGCTATCCACATTTCTTCCTCCTTTCCTTCCTGGCTAGGGGAACTGATGTTGTGCGAGGAGCGGTTGAGAAAAGCCACTCGAACTGTGGACGCTATTCTTTATTGTACAAAAACGAACCCGAAACCCTTCGCGCTGTCTTCTCTGGTCTTTTACTCACTTTGCTTCTTCTCAAATTGCACAATTTTAGGGCGGGCTTGGGGGCCCACTGAGAGACTGGGGAAGGTGAAAAGAATATTTTGGAGGGCTGTTTTACCCCTACGCCTTAGTCACCTTCCCTGGGGCGATGAGCATGATGACGCTGACCATCTGAACCCCAACCGAGGTTTATTTTGTGGATTCCTGGGGTGGCTCGGAGAGTCCTGGAATCGAAAGGCAAGTATTTGCATTCCTGTGCTGAAGCGAGGATGCTGAGGGCCGCACGCAGGCGTGGGGAGTGGGACATTTTCTTCTCAATCCCTGGGGGCCGGCCCAAGCAAAGTCCTGACCGGGTTCTGCTGGACCTGGGGCACCCACACCCACCGAGACTTTCTAACTCCGCCCCGGCCCGTTTCCTGTTTTGCGGGTCAGCGCCCCTCTGGGGTTGACTGCGCGCGGAAGAAGGAAGTGTGTTTCCAGGACGCCTTTGGGGAGCCCAGGAATGAGGCGGGGACTGGGCTTTGGGCCAGGGCTCCCTCCGGGCGAAGACCCGGCCGGCAGTACATTTCGGAGCGTGAGAGGGCCACCGAGGGCCCCGTCCCCCCCTGATCAGGCCTCTTGGATGGAGCGATAGCGGCACGGGCTCCAAGCAAAAGGGGCTCCTGGAGCTGCCGCCCGCCGGCTCTGTCGAGAATGGGACAGTGTAGATGGCCCCGCCTCAGTCTTCCCATCTGCTGCAGACAAATTTAGAGATTTATTCCTTTAAAGGTGATGTCCCCCTTATGCATTCCTTGTGCCCCCATCCTCACTATTATAAATCATCTTCAGGCTTAATTTTAAAGAAATACAAAAACTATGTTTCAGTCAGAATTTCTCTCTCTCTCTCACCTTCTCTTCTTGCTGGACTTAATTTTACTTTTGCTGAAATTTCAAGTCACATCTGGAAAGTTTTTGGTTCATGAACTAAGTAATATAGTCGCCATCCACTTAACAATTTTAAAATCCTAGGCTTTATTTTCCCTACTAAGTCTCACACCAATCACGGAAGAGTTTTCTTCTCTCTGTGTTTTCAAATTAAAAGCTGAGGCTCAGATAGAAGAGTTTGTCACAGGTATGGCGGTAGTGGGGGTGGAGGCGGGGTCTGAACCTGTCTGTTGGACCCTTAGGTGGAGATAGTGTCCGTCTAGAGTCCCTGTAATCTGTTGCTCTTGGGTGCCCATTCTAAGAGAGACCTGTGGCTACAAAGCAGAAACACAGCCTCTAAGTAGCTGAGTTGACCACCAGAGGAGAAAGACTGGCAGCCTATCCCCCACCCCCTCAAGCCCTTGCCTCAGTGCTGTCCCTGGAACTGAGTGATTCTGGGAGACCGAGCTCCGGGCTCTGTTCCTCTGTGGCTTATGCCTTCTTCCGCAAGAAACGGAGGCGAACATTTTCCTCCTCTCCTTGCTAGTCTGTTTTTAAAACCTGAGGTTAGAATTGTGGTAGACATAGAGGCATGATCTGAACAGGGCCATCAAGTACAGGGAATGCAGATTAGAAGAGAGTTTATCTCTCAGAAGTTGCTGGAAAGAGATCTATCACGTCAATACACAAAGCAAAGTAAGTGAGAGTTTCTTGAGATTTAAAAACATTGCTTTCAAGTCCATTAGTTTGAGTGGGGAATAGTCGTACTTAAAAGATACAGAATTAAAAAGAAAGAAGATTCATTCTTTGGTTATACAGTATGGTTGTGATAATAAAGTAAGAATTTAAAATTTTAAAGGAATGTGTCAAAATATGCAAAGTGTTCATCTGGGAGGGTGTGCACTTATTTGAATAAAGTCACTTCAGACAACATGTTGGGATTCTTTTTCTCTCTGTCTTCCTCCTCCTCTCCCATTTTCCATCTCTCCTTCTGTTCTTTCCCTTCTCACATTCTTCCTCTTGTCCCTTTTGCTTTTGGAATCTGTGTCAGAGGCGTGAGAAAATGAACCTAATTTGTCTACTTTTTCTTCCAAATGGATTTTTGAAAGAAAATAGCCAGAGATAGCATCAACTGAGAAAAACATGCCAGTTTGAATAGCAATTTTCTCCCAGTGTGGCAGACACTTGGGACAATATATGCCACCCCAAAGAGAGTCTCCTATGAAAACTGTTTTCTAAGGTGGTGTTTTATAGTCTCATTACATTTATTATTAGGTTACTATCTGATTAAAATACATGATACCGTAACATTAAAAATTTACCCATTAAAGCTATCATTTTCTTGTATTTAGCTTTGTAATCATTTTTCAAATCAAAAAGAGCTTCAAGTCTGTTAGAACACAGCAGGAAGATACAATCACAGTGCTCATGCGTGTGTGTGTGTGTACACACACACACACACACACACACACACACACACACAGAATATATAACTTACCACAGTCCGAGGGGGGAAGAGTTCATTCGCTTTGCAGTCGCACAGATTCCATGACAGCAAGGAAATGTAGTTCCATAAAGAAACAGACCATAGCCACCACTGCAGGCTGGCCGCAATCATGACCACACAATAGGTTTATCTTAACCGCTTACTATGCATTGAGATTCTCTTGCTTTGGTTCCTCATCAACAGATTTAACTGCCTTCCAGTTTTTTAGGGCTTTGCTCTTTGCTTACTTGCTTGGTTTTCTTTTTCAGTCCCCCTGCCTCAGCCTCCCAAAGTGTCGGGCTTATCAGCTTCTGCAATCAGGCCGAGCTGAGCCCTATTTTTTGCTTTGCAAAATGACAATTAGGCCATTTGAGAAAACAGATCCTGGCTAAAGTATTGATGATTGTAAGTGTTTTTATTGGTTATGTCTTAGGCCACAATTCCTCCCAACTTCTCCGTGAGACTTGAACTCTAATGGATAAGTTTAGAGAGATTGTTCTGGTTTTGGTGTCTAATTCAGCAAGGTCTTAACAATCACTAACACTGCACAGGCTTGCTCTTTCAAGAGTGAGCTGTCTCAAATGCTCAAAAACTCAACAAGGAATTTATGGGGAAACATCTTTGGAACATAAAACTCTATTCCTTTAAACTTACAGAGACAGAATCGACTTTAGACCATTTGGAAGACAAGCTTCTCTTAGATACCGACTTCAAAGGGGCGTTCAATAGCAACTTAAAGTGTGGCGCTTGCGAGGGAGGCAAGGCTATTCCCCTCCCATGTTAAAATGAAACTGATTCTCTATGCCCAAGTTACTTGCCTCGTGGCCTGAATAATGGCTGTTTTATTATGCCTGGAATTCTTCCCAGTAAATATGGTGACACGCTTCTCATTGTGTTCTCAGTAGATCCCTAGGTGAATCAGGATCAATAATCTTCGATCCTCAAAATCATTGTCGGCCACATTCATAGCTTAAATGTAGAACCCATAACAGTCTGAAAAATGTTTTGCGTATTTCTTTGTTGTACCTCTGTTTCGTAGCCCAAACAGCAAGAGGTCAGGACACACCGCTGGCCTTCCTGGCCATAGGCAGTTAGCAAGGGCTGAAGTGTGTTTGTCTGTAATGCATGCAGTGTAATCAAAAGATACAGTTAATATTTAAAAACTATCACTTCCCCTCTCTTTGAGGTTCTCCCCCTCACTCTGAACACACACATCCCACTGTGCTTGCCACTTCCTCAAGCAGTTCTGGAAGCCCTCTTTTGTGAGTTGTGTTGTATTGGCTGTTGTGAGGGGCTGGCGAGATAGCTCAGCAGTCTAAAGTGCCTGCTTAGACAAGATAGGCGGTTGCGGGGCACTGCAGTTCAATCCCTGGCACCAATTGTCCTAAATCAATTCAAAGCACTTCTCTTTCATGGGCGTTTTGACTTTGGGGAAGAGTCAGAAGTTGCACAGAGCCAGATTCACAACTAAGGCGATGAAGACACCCCCCAGTGTCTGCACCCCTGTGGACGGCGCCTGGCACCGGTACTCAGTGACACTTGGATCTCCTCATAAAAACTCTCAGGAAAGAGGACTTCCGTGTATCTGAAGTGGCAAGAACAATGGAATCAGTGTGAGGATCAGCAGTGTGTTTTTAAAATATGTACAGAGTGTACATTTTTGACAATGTAAACATTCATTTTACATTTCTTTTTTTCTTTTGGCGGGTTCAGCCCATCCTGGGGGCGGGGCTTGTGCTGCATGTGATGCTGGGGGTTGAACCACAGTACCCCACACCCGCCTAGCTTGTCTAAGCAGGCACTTTAGACTGCTGAACTATCTCTCCAGTCCCTCACTGTGCATTTCTATAAAACCTTGAAGAGCATCTCTGAGTGCCTCCATTGTTAGCCAACCTCTGAATGTGCACACGCATGCAGGGCCTGTTCTGCTCTGCTTTTCCAGTAACACAATGAGGTTCTGAGCTAGAAATTAAAATGTTATGGGGAGGGGGTGGAATTTAGGTTGATTTAGAAGTTGAAGCAGAAAAGTAGCCAGGTGGAGGGGACACCCATGCCTTCCCCGTGTTCCCAGGAGATACTTTTCTAGAAAGAAGATATATTATATGTAGATTCTTTAAAATACCAAGTACGTTTGAATCACTTAACGATTGCATTAATTCACTAATTAATTCTACTAACAGCTGAGACACAGCCACTCTGTCGGCGTTGTGTATGAAACAACAATTGGTGCAGCGTAGTGGTGGTCACCATTTTTTAGGCAAAACCACAATGTTGGGGGACATTAGTGTCTCTAGTCTAACCCAAACTGCTTGCAAGTTTCCTTTCCTCTCTTGATACCTTTGTAGGGTGGTGCTGTTATGCCGTGCTGCTCCCTCGGGGGAAGTACTCGGTGGTGGAGGGATGCCTGGGGCAGATTGTGTGCTCAGGCTACCAAAGGTCCCGGATGTCATTCTCAGCACTTGATTCTTACCTAGTGCCAGGGACCTGATACACTTGCCTACTAAAATATAAAAAGCTTATGTTGCCTATATGCAAGAGATATTTATATTTTATCCAATTAGAAGGCAAGGGAAAGCTTTTCTAGATTTGCAAATGTGAGAGGTGAAATTAGAATTATTTTCAAGGTCAGTATCCCTTATGAAATCACAACATCTAGGAAATGGCTTAATTTGCCTAGTAATTAACATTGAGATATATAATTTTTTTGGAGACGGGGTTTCATTATACATTTCAGACTGGTCTGGACCTCACTTTGTAGCCCACACTGTCTTCAGACTCACAGTGATCCTCCAGCTTCAGCCTTCCAGGTGCTGGGATTCTAAATGGGCTCCACTACACCTAGGTAAACTTTGAGGATCTAACGTTGAGGGACTTTCTATGAGATCTAAGTGATGGGACTCCTGAATAGGTCTAAAAACTAGCTGGAAGTTCTTCAGTCAACTTAATATTGGGAAGAGGGTATTTTCACATGTTGCCTTCACTTTCTTTTTCTTTCTCTTTTCCCTTTCTCCTTTCTTTCTTTTTTGTATTTTAGGGAAGGGTCTACAGGGTGTTCAAGGTCTCACTATTAGATTGGACTCATAGTGATCTCCGTCTGTTCATAGTCTCCCAAGAGCTGAACTGGGATTACAGGCATGTGCCACCATGTCCAGTCTCTATTTCTGTCTCAGCACACCATGGGGTGGGGCAACATGACAGGTCCAGGAATCAAAGCACAGCCCCTCTACCTGCTTGTAGGCATTTTAATCCGCTGAGCTATTTGGCCAGCTCTTCTCTCCTTTCTTAATGTATTTTGTTCAGGGTCTCATTACACAGCTTGGACTTGTGGTGATCCTCATGTTTTCAGCCTCCCCAGCACTGGGATTATAGGTATATGCCACCAAGCCTGGACTCAGTCCTTGGCTCAGTGCAACTGGGGGCAGGGCTGGCGTGGCATGTGGTACCAGGGATTGAAGTCTGGTCCCTGCACTTGCCTAAGCAGGCACTTAGTCTGCTGAGCTGTCTTGCTGGCCCTTTTTTTTTCTTTTGTTTCTTTCTACCTCATCTTTCAGTTTATCCTCCTCCTCTCTTCCACTGTGTTTTGCTTCTCTTCCCCCATTTTTTTTTTTTTTTTTTTTTGTGTATGTGATGTTTTATTGGCCATTAAACCTAGGGCCTGCCAGATTTATTGAGCTACTTCCCCACCTTTTGTCCTTATTTTGTATCTTGAGAGAGGAGTTTCTCAGGTGGCACTTGAGCTTGCATTCTTCCTGCCTCTGCCACCCGAGTGTTGGGATCGCAGTCATGCACCACCAGGCTTGCCTCTTACTTTCTTCATTCTTGCTTTTATTCTCTCACTTTTCTAGAATCCAGGAAATACTATGAAAAAGAAGAGAAGGAGATAATTTTTCAAGCCTTCACTAGCATGACCAGACAGGAAGAAAGGGCTTGTAAGGGTGGACCACTCTGGGGGTCTATCTGTCACCGCTCCTTTAGTCTGACTAGGGAATTATTAGGCACAACAACAAGGTTAGTCCTAAACTCAGGCGCTTGAATTATTCATCAGTCAAAACAAAATTACCATTCAGAGGCAGGTGACACACATGTTTTCTTGAACAATTATTGTCACTAATCATCATTTTCTGCAGCAATTTGTGTGTTCTGATTATTAGCCCTTGATTTCTATGTAAATCCCTTTTGTAAAGCTGCCGCAGGATGGATTTCTTTTCCTCGATGGCTTCGGCTCTCGCTCCATCTCTTGGCACTCAGGCACTCCTCCTCTGGCACCCATGGCTGGGTTTTCTGATTAGCCTGACTACAGTGGGGGCCACGAAAAACATTCTTTCATGGGCCACATTGCATTTCTTGGGGAGGCCACACTCCCACCAAATTTTTTAGAAAAATTGCCCAAATATTGACTCTCGCATTTTCCCACTGCTGACATTCATGGTGCACCATATTCAGTGGTTTAACTGCTTGTGACAGTTGTCTGTGCCTTGTCACAGAGCACAGGACAGCCACGACCTTGCCTAGGTGCTGCCTTGGACAAGCGCACCTGTCCTTGGGATTTCTTCTTCGGCCCCTCTACACCTCCTTGACCATTTTCCTGCTAAACTTTCATTGCAGCAAAATGCATTCTAGGACTTAGAGACTTAAAGGGAAACTAGTGTCATTAGCAATATTTATTTCATTCTTCTAGTCAGTGTTAAAGGAAGCTGCCCCAGACTTCTTGAGGTTAGCAGGTCAGGAGAGCATGTATTCCTGACTGGGTTTTGGTGTCATGACACAGTGGTGTTGAGATTTCCTTAGAAATCTACCAGCTTGAAATAACCCCATGTGAATGGAATGCAGTGGTTAAAATGCCGAACTCTAGAATGAAGCCTGCTCCCTGGGTCAGGAGAGGGGCAGGTTACCCGAGCGAGAGAAGCAGTGCATTCGCTCTGTGTTTGCAGGTAAAGGAAGGATTCTAGATCCCAACCATCTGCCCCCGACCTGCCTCTCTGATTTGTTAATGGAATGAGCTTTTGCCAAGTAGTTCCTCTCTTCCGTGCCTCAATTTTTGCCCACCTTAAGAGGGATTTAAATGTTGTGCTTCCCTTACCAGCTTACTGTGACAATGTATATTCAAACTAGTGCTTGAGACTTCGTGCCAGCGGTGATCACGATACTGGCAGTTGTTTCCGGAAGCCTCAGAGGACAGATCTTCATGCACAGACACAAGCGTATTGATTTTCATCCCCAGAAATGGTGAGGAGTGACCCTGAACATAGGCACTTCCTTCCTGTGGGGAGCAGGCCAAGGGGGGGGGGGCTGTGGGAGGAGACTCTAGGTCTTCCTTCACATTATTTTGTTGTCACTCTCAAGCACTGCCTCGGTGACTCTTTTCTCATTGCTGGGACAAAATACCCAACACCCAGAATTAAGGAGGGAAGGGTTTGTTTAGCTCACAGTTCGTTTGTGGAGGTTTCAGTCCATACTCAGCTGGCTCTGAGGCACAGTGGCACAGGGCAGAGGGCAGCTGTTCATGGCAGTAGAAAAACAGCAAAACAGCAAGAGCAAAAGGGAGGAGCAGCAGCAACAATAGCTACCGAGAGGAAGTCTGTTTCCCTTATGTTGCATTCAGGCTGTCTACCCTAGGCTGCGTGTAGCACTCACACCCGTAATCCCAGCACTGGATCGAGGATTAACCACAAACTCTAGAAGCCTGCCTCATGACTGCATGAAGCTTTGGGGGTCACCTTGACACAACTATAGCAAGCACCATGTGCCTAGACGTTTGCAGCTCTTCAGACCCTTGACATGACTAAGCTTTGTCACAAAGCCTCGATTGCTAAAGGCAGGAGTTTGCTAAATGAATTGAGTGACTGTCACCTGGAGACACTTTGTAGCCTTAATTGTCTTTCTTCACAATTTTCTGGACAAATTCTATGGTTATGAATTATCTATGGGCATCTGTAGTTGTTTTCCTATGTTAAAAGTGTACTATGTCAGGACTGATGAGATGGTTCAGTGGTCTAAAGTGCCTGCTTAGGACAGTTTAGGCACCTGGAGGGACTACGATTCAATCCTGGGCACCACATGCTGCACCAGCCGCACCCCCAGGGCAGGCTGAGCCGGCCATAAAAAAAAATGTATACCATGTCAGCTTTGTGTTTTTCCTCAAGTCTGGCTACACAGAGCTCCTGAAACTTAAAGCAATAAGCTATATTTAGAATAAGCATTCTTGCTGGGCAGATGTGAGGTACTGGGTTCAATCCCCAGTATAGCAAAAGTAATGAATTAACAAAGCTTGTGTTCCATCTGGCTCCTGGGTAAGTCTTATCATTTTGATCAAAACTATAGCTGCAGGGCTGGGGACACAGGCTGGTGACATAAGTGCCTGCCTGGCAAGGGCAAGAACCCAGGTTTAATCCCCAGTACCAGATGTCGTGTGGCCCCAAGACTCAGTGTGGTTGCACATGCCTCTGATCCCAGCCCTGGGGAGACAGAGCCAGGAGGATCACTGTGAGTCTGGGCTCCACAGTGTGACCCTGTACCAAATACACAAACAAATAAAAGATTTTTTTTTAAAAAAAGAACTGTATCTGCAGTGATTGTGTGGATAGAGTTTTCACTTAAGATGTAATTTTCCTGAATGAGAAAGAGAAGCAACTTCAAGAATAGTCTTTACCACAGCTTTAAAGATTTTAAATTCAAGACCCATCAGAGAATTATCAGCATTAGAGTACATGTGCGTGCGCGCATGTGCGCGCGCACATGCACACACACACACACACACACATACACACACACACACACATACACACACACATCATGGTAACTTTCCACAAAGTTATAGCACCTTCTCCAGAGATCTGAAGCCAAGGCCCTGGTGTCACGGCCTTGAAAAAGAGGGTCACTGCGACCCGCCTGGCCCTCCTCCTGTCCACAGTTCTGAAGAAGGAAAGACACTGAACAGATTGCTTTGCATGAGGGAGAAGAATGTACAGGGCCCATGTCTGTAGTGATTTAGTCCATAAAATGAAAGGAGCTTCCCTGTCTCTGCTTTTTTTTTTTTTTGGTCTTTTTGAGACATGGTCTTGCTGTGTAGCTCAGGCTGGCCTTGAACTCACTTTTGTAGCCCAGACTGGTCTCAAACTCACCTTGGTCCTCCAGCCTCAGCCTCCCAAGTGTTGGAATTACAGACGTGCTCCACCATGCCTGGCATCATCATCATCATTATTATTTTTAATAGGTAAACAGCACAAAGACTTACATTTCAGGCATGTCATGTTTCTCAGACCTCAAATCATCATTATCACAGTGAATTCTAGCAGACAGGGTTCGCAAAAGCAAAACCAGAGAGTGCTGTTAGGAGGGTTGTCTAAGTTTCAAATGTAGCTAGGAGACACAACAGCAGGACAGTCACTGGTACACAGTAGGTAACTCTTCCTTTACTGGTGTTGTTTTAATCACATTGAATTGAAGCTTAGCACGTTAGGTACTGAAACCTTTGCATTCTGCAATTGGGAGGCTTCCTTTCTCATGTCATAGTACCTATTTTGTCCTTACTTAGACTTTAAATTCCCCGTCAGTGATGTTATCTACGAAAATATATGCGGTATTAACACTGCCCACACACAGTCATTCAGTTCAGGGAGCAGAAGATGAGACCACAGCAGCAGGGCATTTGGTTGGACCTGTCCCAGTCCCATGGGGGACAGGTTGGCTGGGGATCAGCAACAGATGGAATTTGTAACTCCTCATGGTGTTCTGACTTCAAAATGCCTTGGTGACTGCAGCTAAGTTTTGTTTAAAAAAAAATTAGTCTCTTTCCCAAGACATCTAAGATACTGTTCTGCCTCCAAGTTTTATTTATTTATTTATTTATTCATTCATTCATTCATTCATTTTGTGGCCAGCTCAGTCCGCCTTGGAGGCAGGGCTGGCTCCACATATGGTGCCAGGGGTTGAAGCGCAGGCCCCATGCTTGCTTAAGCTTGCCTAAGCAGGCGCTTGAGTCCACTGAGCTATCTCTTCGACCCAGTGACTCCAAGTTTCAAACACTGGGGCACAGAAAGACAGAGACAGCATCACCCGCATCCCTCAGTCATGCCTTTTGGTCTCACGTGACTGATGAGGCTGGTTCTGTGCAGTCTTGGTGAAGAAAAACGCACGGAGTCTAAAAGAACACACAAATGTCACGTTGTTATTTCTTATTAAAAGAAAAGAAGAAAGAACATGCATGCATGCCTGGGAACGTGGTAAAAGTTCTCGACAACTTAGAAAAAATTATGTTGGCATCAGTTCCTGAGTTATGCCTTTTGTAATGGAAGAATAGGAGAGGTATCAATGCACTCTTTCATAAGGCTTTACATTCACCATTGGTGGATATCGATCTCTGGGAAAAATGCAATGCATTTATGACCCCATGTGTTTCTTCTTGTTTTTTTTTATTTAATCTTCATATTTATGCATAGCGATGGCATGCAAAATTATACACTATGTAGATAGTTCTCAATCCATCAACTTTAGAGAGTTGAAAAAAAAAATTTCAAATCACCCTAAAAAAACTTTGGCTGTTTTCTGTTTATAGCTTCAAGTTCTCTCACAGGCAGCAGATTTATGAAATTAGCTGAAATTCTCTGAGACAAGTCCCTGAGGGGACTAGATAAAATAAGATCCAACATACTGGAGACTAAATTGGTAAACAGAATACTGCCTCTGGTACCTGAGTAATTTGGGTTATATGTAAAGTGTTCCTGAGAAGAGATGTTTTTTGAAGAATTATTTGAATATTATGGATGGGAGAGAGGATGTCTCACAAAACTGAAGTATAGGTAACGTGTAAGCATATATTTTGATTTTTTATTTTTGTGGCCAACTCAGCCTGGTTGGCAGGGCATGTGGTGCTGGGGACCAAACTGTGGTCCCTGTATTTGCCTAAGTTTGCCTAAGCAGACACTTTAGTCTACTGAGCTATCTCAGTGGCCCAAACCTGTACTTTTAAATGCTTCTCTCTATAATGTTATTTAGAAATACAGTGTAAATTGATGAGAAAGGGGGTATAGTTAGCTTTTCAAAGAATGCATAAGACAATAACATTAGTTTAATATATCTATATGCTTAGACAAAGTGATAAAATTTGAATAGTAAAATACAACTTAATCTTATTTATGCTGATGAATATAAAAACGCTATGGCATTAGATACTGTTGGTTTTGAACATAAAATAAATATCGTGCTAGCTTACCGGTCTGAGGTTGTTTGTAAGTTCTTATATTTCCATTAGCAGGCAAGGAACATGTTCAAAGCTAGAGAATATTATTTATTGTTTTACTTCATTTTTGCTAATTTTCTATTTTGTGGTGTTAGAGACCAAACTGAGGGCCTTGTATATGCTAGGCAGGTGGCCCGCCACTGAGCTGTATCTCCAGCCTTAAAATTTATGATTACTTTTGGGTATAAAATACATCAAATACACGGAGAAAAGCAAAGAAAATGACAGAATACTCACAGCCACCATCTTCGTTTGAACGATATGATTTGCCTAATCTCTCTCTCTCTCTTCTTCCTCCTTTCTCGCTCTGCCTCTGTGATGTTGGAGATTCAATGCAAGGTCTTGCATTCACTAGGCAGCACCCTAACACCACTCTGCACCCCAGCCTTCCCTTCTTAAATTTTAATCTCTGTTGGTATACATTTGCAACTTGTAATGGCCGTGTTCTTCACGGGGCGTGTGCGCATGGGCACACCACCACAGTTAATTTCCTATCCCACCCCTTTCCTTGGCCTCTCTCTCCTGTTTCTCCATCTCTTGCTCTCTTTCCCTTTTGCAAAAGGCCTACCTTCCTATTTCTCTACTCTCTGTTTACTTTTGCTCTTTATTCATACTTTGGGTTCCTCATATAAGAGAAGCCGTGAGCTTGAGCTTGTGCATCTCATTTGTTTCCTTTAAAGGCACAACCCTCTTCCTGTCAGTGAGCCAAGCTTATCTCTTCATGGCAGAATAACACTCCATTGTGGACTTGGGCCACATTTTCTCTATCCATTCACCTACTGATGTAGGCTGATTCCAAGATTCAGCAAGGCTTTTACCTTTTTTAAAGAAAAGAAGTACTAGAAATTAGCCACCTCTCCACATTATATTTTCTTCCTGTCTCTTTTCCTTTCTTTCTGTAGATAATCATCCTCCAAGAGTTAATTTATGTTTCTTCTGTGCATTTTGAAATTCTTTTACTGAATAGTGATGTGCCCCCAAAGTTCCACTTTTTGCAAAAATTTGAAAGATTTTTTTCTATGTTGATACATGCAAACTAACTATTCCTTGTAGATATAAAAATCTGTAATTTATCCTTATAATAGATAATGCCAGAATTAATACAAATAAAACAGATGTAAATACCATAACAATACTATCCTTAAGCCAATTTAAATAGGTGAAAAGTTGTAGCATTCTTTATTTTACTCATACCATGCAATGATTCATTAAAAACATATTTGCTGGTGGGATGTAGCTCAGCAACCATGCACCTGTGTGGCAAGCATGAGGGTCTGAGTTTAATTCTAGTTCCATACACACTCACACAAAAAATAATTGCTAAGAGTTGATTCTCTCTCAGGCCTCTTTCTAGCAGCTTCTGATGCTGCAATGAAAAAAAAAAAAAAAACCAGATGCAATCTGGTTTGGCTTCCTTGCTATGCAAAGCAGGAACTCACTGGGCCTGTCCGTGGTAGCTGGTAGGGAAGGGAAGAGAAGGAGCAGCATCCCAGGCTGGCACCCAGGGTAGCAGCTAGCGTTCATGCAGTGGCATTCGCAGGTGCTAAAACAGGTGTCTGCTTCCTTCCAACCTTTTCTGATCATCACTCAAGAGTGAGACAATCTTTTTCTCTAATTTTTGGTCCACAAACTTACATTCTTAACCCTCCAGAAGAGAAGCTTAGTGATACTATTACTTTATAGCATAGGTACTTGAGCTTAACATTACTGTCTTTCCAAATATCAAATGCCTTAGAGTTAACATGGAAGCAGTATTTTCCATCAATCATTGCTATTCTAATAAATCCCTATGCAATGTGGTAAAAAACAATTACACATTTTTA
>PVKN010010700.1:0-22371 GCA_004027915.1 Capromys pilorides
CATATAAATAGCCTCTCCAATTCTGAGGCAAAAAAGATATTCTCAAATATTTTCTTTTAGAAGTTATAAGTTTGCATCTTCAACTTTTAAATCATTAATCCTAATAGAATTGGCTTTGTATATGAACAGTTCCCCATTTCCCCATAAGGGCAGCCAGTTCTCCAACTATCTTCTGTTGAGTGTTTTTGTTCACCACTCACTTAAAATCCACCATTTCTTCCATTTGCAAACTCATTCATCAAACCCAATCATTACCAGCTCCACTAACCTTACTTACATAAGACTGCACCATAACTGATGGAATAAATGTGTTTTATGGTAGCCGATTAGAATCTAAATGGGATATCAGAGAGCTCCCATGTTAATCATGCATCTGCACACAACAGAATCCTTTGAGTGTGGGACACAATGGGGATGAGCAAAAGGGAAATTATGCTTTGGAACCAAGCCTCAGCGCTGCTGTTGGCACCCACGTGGCCTTGCGTGCGCTAGTTAATCTTGTCCCATATTTCTTCATCAAGTAAGCAGAGATAAAAATGTCTTACTCCAAAAGCCGATACAAGGAATAAATTAATTACAGTAAATAGGTCCTCAGTAAATAACTATTCTCTTCATATTTCCTCTTTGTATGGGAGAGGAACCTCATTAAGAGTAGTAATATAATTGAGCTGAGAGCTATGAAATGAAAACCCAGGACTTTTTTTTTAGTTTGGGAGAGTTGTTTTTGGAGGGGGGTTATTTTGAGAGATTACTACTTCAGCAATTGGCCGGCTCCATTCTTTGCACTTCTTTATCAAATTCAGCTCCAGGTTATGTGTAAGTAGAACAACAACAAAACAAACTCAAGGTCCCAAGTTCTAAAACGTCTGTAGAATTAAACTATGAACTGAAACTTGTATCATCAGATTCTGAATAACATGATCATTAGCATCAAGCCTGTCTTCTGTATCTGAGATCCTGTTCTCACATTGGCTTAATCTGCTGTGGATACTTTCCATGGAATTTTTATCCTCTTAGATATCTGCTAGATTCTGCCCTATGGATTCTATTTCTTTCTTAGGCTGAGCATTCATGGATTCCATTATTTCTTAAACTCCTCTTTTTTTTCTGTCTGTATCTGCTTTAGAGTCACTACACATGGTTTTCATTGTGCACACCATCTCTGAAGTTATCTGGGAAATTATTTCTGCTTTGATTTTTTTTTCTGGAGCCTCATTCAATTGCTTTGTTGTTAGACTGGGCGTGGTGGCACATGCCTATAAACCTGGCACTTGGGAGGCTGAAAACAGGAGGATTACCATGAGTCCAATCTGTGTAGTGAGACCCTTGTAGGCCCTGTACTAAATATATTTTTAAAAATTGCTTTTTTATTACCACTTTGGACGGGCAGGATAGGTGGCTTTCAAGGTGACTTTCAGATTGTCACATTTCACTGCCCCCTGGATGTCTTTTTTGACTTGTTGTCTGGGATTATACCTTTGAACAAGGTACAGTGTCTTCTCATTTTCTTTTCTTTTTTTAGTTTAATTCCTGGGGTGATATTTGTAATTTGCCTGTGGTGGGTTACTTTATTGCTAATAATTTTTTAACAAAAATGCAACATATTAAGAACTTAATGTACAGAAGGGGTAGAGGCCATCTCAGGGGCAGCAACACAGGATTCCTAGATTAGAGACAAGAGGAAGGGGCTTGTACACTATGCTAGACAAATGTGTGTGTCCAGACTTTGTCAGGAGTTGCTAGTATCTAGAACCCTTAGGAAATGATTTCTGTCCAAGGCATATTCCAGTTATAGCTGGTTTTGGGGTTTTGAGTCTGTTGGAAAATCTTACTTCTTCAGTCTGTTGAGGATGAGAGGTTGCTGCCTATTTGGTCCAGTCCCTGGTTCTTCAGCACTGCGCCACAGTATTTCTTGTGACTGTTAGTCAGTCTCAGTCTTAGAATACCAGGAAGAATAGCTGTTTATAACAATTATGTCACTTCGGGCCATAGTGGCACCATCAGCAATGACAACAGAATCAAGCACAGCATAGAAAATGACAAACTAAGGTGACTATTAATTTGCCATCTTTAAGCATATGAACTAGATTTGTGACTATATGGCAAAATCTAAAACAATCCAGACGGGGCTTGCTGAGTAGCTCAGCTGGTTAAAGCACATGATTTGGCAAAGCCTCTCAGGCACTGGGGACCAAGGTTCAATCTCCACACCTACATGGAGCATGAGACTTGCCCTTCAGGCAGTCTCAGGCAGCCAAACACCAAAATAAAATAAAGCAAAGCAGAAGATTATATGCAATCTACAAGTCCTTGATATGTCAATTTTGCATGCAGGGATTAAAATCTAAGATGGGTTAGGGAGAAATAGAGAAGAGGAAAAAGAGTAAGAGAGAAGAGGAAGAGATTAGAAATAAGGTTGGAAGGCAAAGGGACCACACTAACTTTGGGGAACTGGTGTAGAAGACTGGAGGAAAAGAAAGAAGAGATAAAAGAATAAAACGGGACCACCACCACAAAGAGGCAAGAGACCACTTTCATTCTCATATAAAATCAAGATCAAACAACGAAGGGGGGAAAAAGCAAAAGCAAAACCACAACAACAAAAACAAACAAGAAAGAGAAGAAAAGCCCATTTCCTGGTCCGTCTCTGCTGTCACTGGTAGACTACGTGTGGAGACAGAGGCCTGATCCACGCGATCTATCCAGCCAGCCAGCAGTAGCTTTTTGGCGCAGTGGTGCATAACCTGAGCCGGCCTGCGCCCTCTGGCGGCCCGCAGCCACCAGCGCACCTTCCACGGGCCTGAGCCCAGCTGGGACGCGCTAGAGGGGGCCCGAAGCTGCTCTGAGTTCCGAGCTCAGCCTGCCCCTCTCCAAGATGGCTCCTGGCCCACTGCTTTCCGGAGCAGGATGACAGAGCCCGCAGCACTCACCGCCAGCCAGGGCGGTCCTTCCGGTCGGCTGCTCCCCTCCACTGCGGTGGTCTCCATGGAAGCCTTTGGGGTCCCCAGCAGTCACTGTGTAAGGCAGGCTCAAGCCGCTCCTCTCATGCAGTGAGTCCCATCTCAGGGAGAAGGTGCTGCCGGATCCCTCCTCCTCCTTCATGGAAGTTCCTCACTTCACTCTCTCTGTGGGCCTCAGTTCGTGCTTCAGATTCCGCCAGGGGATGCACTCCGGTCCTCGTCTTCCCCGCATTGCTTGCTGTATTCTAGCATCTGGATGGTGGCTCTCCGAGAGGCTCTTTCTCTACTGCCTACCGCTCTTCCATCTTGGTGCTCAGCCTCCAGATTCTAAACAGCAAAACTCTGCTGATATCCAAGACACATGCTTTTCGGTGACTAGAGCTAAAACAGCACCAACTACACACCCTGAAACCTGTTTACAGCGTTCAGGGTAGAATTCAGAAGATGTCAGAGAGCGGCCCCTGCTGGCAAGCTTTATACTGCAACACACTGTGTCCTCAGAGTGAGAAAAGGCCATAGAAGGGTAAAACTACAATTTTATAAATGGGGAAGCCGCAGTTTGGCCGTCTGGACTCCATCGCCCAAGACGGACAGTGTCCCGGCGCTCGTGGGCGCAGTCTCTCTCTGGCTCGGCTCGCAGGGGGTCGGACAGCGCCTTGCGCGCCGCCGCCGCCATGAACATCCACAATGCTGGGCCGGACGACCTGATGACCGTGCAGCCCTGCAGCCTCCTCTGACTGCCCGAGAACTACCGGATGAAGTTCCACTTCCACCACGACCTCTTCGGGCCGCAGCTCTCCTACATCCCCGAGGACGCGATGGCAAGGTCTTGGGCTGCGTCCTGGCCGAAATGGAGGGGGACCCTGCCGACGTCGCCCCCAGGCACATCAGCTCGCTGGCCGAGAAGCATTCGCACCCACGCCCCGGCCTGGCGCGGAAGCTGATGGACCAGGCCTCGCGGGCCACGGTGGAGAACTTAGGGGCCAAGCACGCGTCCCTGCATGTGAGGAAGAGTAACCCAGCGGCCTTGCACCTCCACTCCCACACTCTCAACTTCCAGGTCAGTGAGGTGGAGCCCAGGTACTTCGCGGACTAGGAGGACGCGTCCGCCTTGAGACGCAATCTCTTGCCGCCGGCAGCATTGCAGGTCCTTGCATCGGCCACATCTGCTCCCTGATCCCGGCCTGGCCTGGCTGCTCCGCAGCATCTGCTCTCCGATCATCTCACAGTGACCCAGGTGGCTTCTCATTTTCAGCCTCAGCAGCTTTCCACATACCCTGTGGAATCCTGAAGAAATACCTGGACACCAGAGCCTGTTGTGGAAGGGCCAGGAACGCTGGAGGCCGGCCGCTGCTGAGCCTTGGTCTGTCCTTGTAGACTGTTGGTAACAATCCTACCTTAGTTATGGTTTTCCTATAAGACTGTCTCCTAGATACCAGACAAGAAGCTAAGAAAAGTCTGGAGGCTCCGAGCTCTCAATTTTTGCCACCATCCTTCTGGTTTTTCATCCTTGAGAGAGACCAGTCAGGACCACCAAGTTAGACTTCATAGTTCATTCCCTCTTTGCTGGTAGAAGTATTGCATTCCTCGTCCTGTCTCTGGATTGTCCCTCTTCATCCTAAGCTCCCCCTTTTTGAAAGAATATTGTCCCCTTCCTGGGGGAGAAGGTGATAAATAAGGTTTTCTACTTAATAAGCAGAATTTGGAGATTTTATGAAAAAAGATGATCTGTAATTAGAATAATCTACCTGTGTTGATTTTTTGTTTTGTTTTTTGTTGTAAGGATGTAACTCAAGGTTTATTGTTATGACATTTACTAATAAGATATTCAATCTTATTAGCAACTCTGAGGTAGGGTTTTATTATTCTTTTGTAGCTGAAGAAACAAATCTGAACCTAGAATCTGGATCCAAATATTTGAGTTAAAAGTCAAAGTTCCTTCTACTTTCCTGTTGCTGTTGTTTGTATTTTATTTGCAGAAATGTGAAAACTGCAACAGAAAGGAAAATCTACTGTTAAAGTATATAAAATTTTGGCTTAATGTACAACTAAGATGTTATTTGTAAATATATATATGTAAATATATGCATATATGTATAACCTTCAATTACTATTTCTTTTTCTGTATCTTTCTCTTTTCACTATTTTGTTTTTTGGTACCAGGAACCGAACTCTGGGCCTCGCGCTTACTAGGCAGGCACTGCGCCACTGAGCTACATCCCCGGCCCTGTATCTTTCTCTAATACAAATAATTAAAATGAAATACTTTGACCTAGGGGGGAACAATTTTGTAAATGGTTAAGTTCCTAAATCTCTCGTTGTGTAAGAATGCATAATTTTTTTTTTACATTCTATAGGAGTTTTAAAGTTTAAAATATCAACAATTGATGGAAAATACCTATTTCATGTTATGTCTAAGGCATTTGATATTCAGACAGATAGAGATATTAAGCTCAAGTGCCCAAGTTATAGGGAATAATATCATTAAGCTTCTCTTCTGGATGACTAACTTAAGTTGGCAGTGCAAATAATTAGAGAAAAGAAAGGGGATATAAGTATATTTTTGACTTTAGCCCTTCTAGGTCAGTGAGAACATAGAACATAAAAGAATCTGTACTATAATAGCATATAACTCAGTGGAGTCCCAAGTTTCCTGTTCAAGGAAATTATGGGGCCACAGAAGAAAGTTATTGATGATGTACAGTGTGCCTAAGGAGAGTCACCTAGAGAGAAAATGTTCTCTCAGGATTCCACAGAGAGCAATGGTCAAGCAATGGCCGTGATTCATCCAGATGGCTGATACTGAGAAAAGTTCTGCAAACCGCAGTACATGGTTTCAGGGTAAATCCTGAGGGGACCTGACTGACCTTGTCAGATACAAAAGCTACATATTTTTTTGCAACATAGGTCTTGCTTTATCTTGGTCTTAACCATCCAGCAGAAAAGTCTAACCACAAGGTATAAAAACAGAAGCCATATTAATATGCTGAGTTGTAAAAAGCTCAAGTCAACAGCTTCCAGTAATGCCAGATGAGCTGATAATCCAATACTGTTATGGACTATTGGACTATATATATAGCTATTTTCTCTTTGTGCAATGAAAGAAAGATCTGTACTAATGATGTTTAGACAAGAAATCATGTCTGCATCTTGTGCTCTGAACAACCATGACAAAGACAACATTATGCACTGTATTAATTATTGTAAATAATAATAATAATATAAATAATTTAATATAAAAAACAAAGTGAAAGTAGAGTCACGGACAGTGCAATTCCCAGGGTGCCAAGTGGCTGTCCACGTGTCTTGTGTAATCCTCTCTCCCATCTCTCTGTCACCCTCAAACATCAAAATCCATCAATTTCCACATAGATGCCCTAAGTCCTTCAACTGTCATTGGTGCTCACCGCCCCAGTACATGCCTCCATCATTTATTCTTTCAGTTCCAGAAACTGCCCTGAGGTAATATCACACCATCCAATCTATTCTCCATGCGGCTTGCACATGTTCCTTGTCATACAGCACCACTGTGATCCTGTCACTCCTCACACAGTATTTTTTACACTGCCTTTGGAATAAAGAGGTGAAGCTTGTACTACTGAATGACAAAATTTCTCTCATCTTGCCTCCTGGCATCACCTCTCCACATGGGCTTCTTCTCTCCCCTGCTCTGGCCACAGTGCATGTCCCTCGGCTCCTCTGTCACAGCACACATGCCCACCATATTCTCTTACCTCCCTACCTTCATGCTACACTGTCTTTGCCTGTGACGCTAGTCTGTCTCTCCTACTCATCTCTCAGGAGCAGCTTAGCTTCCAGGCCTCTGGCAGCCATCTAGAATGGATTGGGTTCCCTTGCTCTATTCTCCTTTTATCAAAGCAGTGGTCATCTTCACCTATCTAGATTATACCGTTCTGAAGACAACTTCCACAACCATTTTACTCATCTGTATACTTTACCTCTTAGCATAGTGCCTCGCTATAATTTCTTATTTGTTAGAGTACTGAACTGAGCCAAAATCTAGTACTATATATTTAGTTGAATTATATAAAATGACCTTTTTAAATCAAGTACAAGTATTAATGATTATATATGTGCAACCTCACATATATTAACAATATGGAAAGTAAGGGCATCTTCACACTATACTAAATAATAGATAATCAATGGATGTCTTTTTTTAAGCAAATAAAAACTTGATTTTCAAGAAATTCCAGTATCCTAGCCACAGGCCAACTAGAGGTCCATTAATTCAGAAAATGACCTTCAAAAGAAAAATTGAGAGACCTGTGCCAGCTCTTAAAAATACAAGAGGCTACCAACGTTAACAGTCTGACCATGGTTAATGTTTTGGCTAATAAATCACTTTCTGGCCTTATCATACTAAAGTACTAATCATACCCTGACCATGCATGTAAGAGTTCAACCTAGAACATTTGTCATTTGGCCAAATACACCCTGCTGCTATTCTGTTATCCATCACTCAATACCTTCCACAGTGAATACTGCCACTGGCTAACTCAACCCCAGAACTATCTCCTGCTTTTGAACACACAATTCCAAAGATGCAAGCAGCTAGGCAAACAGATGCGTCTGTGCTTCCTCTGGAATCTGTTCATACTTCCCAATAAACATGTTCAATGGAACAGAACAGGGTAGCAGGCTCAGAAACAAAAGGAAATCTGTCCAGCAGATGCTGCTTTTATGCAGTTGACTATTCCTGAAAGGCTTTGTACAAAAGTAACAGAAGGCAGAGGCCACAACAGAGATGTAATTTTCTTTAGCCTATTTAGCGCTTTCTCTAATTTTATATGCAGAGGTAGGTTGGCCCAATGTCAAGATACAGTGGACTGCTCAAAAATATTCACCAGATTCTCAATGGTATAGTTGATCCAAAAGATAGCTTTATATATTATATTCTCCATAAAAATGCCATACCAAATTATCTATTGCCAAAATACTCTGGTTTGTTACTTCTGTTTATTACCATTTGGGACCACAACAATCTCTTGTACTTATCCTCTGTTCTCTGCCTTTTTGGCTTCCAAATCATTATATTTTAGGCTAAAATTTCACCCATTTTTCTCAGCCACATTTTGTTTTTATTTATTTAAGTTTTATATTTTGAAATGTAATTTTTTTCTTTCTGAAGTACCAGGGAAAGAACCCAGCCCTTCACACATGCTAGACAAGCACCCTAGCACTGAACCGTGCCTTTATCTCCTGCAATTTTAAATTCAGTAGTTCTTTTTAAAAAATTATTTTTCTTGAAAAAAAAAGTTATGTTTATATCATGTCCTGCTAAAGATCAAACTAAAGATCCACAAATATATTAACATCCCCCCCTTGCAATCATCCCTCCTTCTGTGAATATACAGAACAGGACACAGGGAAAAATGTATTTTCCTTATTATGTGAATTTGATATTTATTGGATGTCTAGGCAAGACTGTCATAGGTGGTTCAAGTATAGGCATATTTTGTACTAAGTAAAATATACAGTTGAAGAATATAGTACAATTTTGGGATGTCATTAGTCACTTAATAATTATCATGTAACTTGAGGATATTAGGGAAAGAGAAGCTGATTTGAATCAGAAAACTTAAGTCTAAGGGCAAGGCCCTCACTTGACCTACTGGAAAAGTCTTCACGTCTTAGCAAGTCATGGAAGTATAAGCATTATTGTGATCACTCGTTAAAAATTTGTCCTTGTACTTATAATAGACCTCACAGATGGCCTGTCCAGTGTCCACTTAAACTCTTCCTAATATTCCAAGCATTCACCCTTCACTAGTCTCAGCCCAATGAATCCTGAATGTTCTTCTCAGGACATCTCACTGGGAGGTAGATGCAGTTCTGTCTTGAGATGCACAGAGAATCTGAGCAATTCTACTCCATCTTTAAATGAGACACCAAAAAAGATGATGTCTTCTCCTCATAGCCAAGCATCTCTAGCTGTGAAATCAAAGTGCAACTTTCAGAAGAAGCGTAGCCCAAAGACAAGGCCAGTGAACCTAAGAGGTCAGAGAAGAAAGGTGAAGAGCCCCTGGGTCATCAGTGCTGCTGCTGATTCCCAGCACCAACACTTCAGCCTCCCTGCTTTGTGCTCCATGCACACAGTTGCTTGTTATTTAGCCAATTAAATATAAATTTTTATTGCTTGTAACTAAAAGCATCCTAACTGCTACCTACCCTAGCATTCCAAGTCTGGCCCAAAGGCCTATGCTAATCTTTTTTAAGACTCCTCTACTTTTTGGATAAGGTGACAGTCATAGGGCTTACACAGCCCAGGAAAGTAACAGTCTGTGGAGGTCACTACTGTTCATTCTCAGGCCATTGAGACCCATTCAGGAAGGGCCAGCTCCACTGACAATTTCATTCCCTCTGTGCCAAGTTTGGCCAAAGAAGTTATTATGGAGATGTCCAAGGCTTCAGTGTAACAAGAAACTCCAGTAGCTATTCCCACATGTAGCAGGCAATATTTGGATTTTCACTATCTTCACTGCCGGTGTTACAATGGTATATATGTGCAGCTTATGTGGCAAAAAGACTTGGAAGATGGAATTAAAGTTACATACCTTAAAATAAATACATTATCCTGCATTCTTCACCAGGCCCGATGTAATCACATGAACTCTTAAAAACGGAAGAGGAAGGCAACGTAGTTTATGAGAGAGAAGAGATAGAAAGGGAGACAGGAAGGGCTGGGGAGATAGTTCAGTAGAATAAGTGCTTGCCTAGCAAGTTCAAGGACTAAATTCAATCCTTGGTTCTGAGGGAAAAAAAAACAAAGGAGAGCAGGAGATGTTTGCAGCAAGCAAGCACTCAAGCTACCACTGAGGCACTGATGGAGAAACGACAGAAGCTTGAGCCAAGGACACAGGCCACCTCACAAGCTGAGGCTCTCCAGCAGACATCAATGAGGAAATTGGAACCTCAGCTCTGTCATCACAAGGAACTTATTTCCAATGAGCTGAAAGAACAAGGAATTGGCTTCTCCCCCAAGATCTCTAGAAAGGCAAGCTTCCCTGCTGGATGATACCTTGATTTTAGCTTGATCAGAGAGATTTAAGTGAGCCCACTAGACCTCTGGCCTTCAGAAGTATAAGACAATAAATTTGTATTGTACTTAAAAGTCATTAGGTGTGTGGTAATTTGTTATCCTCACAATAGAAAACTACTACACCACATAGGTTCTGGCTAGGGAACCAAGTTCAGCCCCATATCTTTGTCATCCTCAGAATCCCCAATCCTCTGATCCCCCAAATGCTCATGGTGATCAAACAATACTGGGGTGATAGTTATCAAGTCATCTTTCTCTATTCTTGAAATATAAAGCCATCAATCACCCTACAGACACTATAATTTTGCATGCACACACACACACACACACACACACACATACACACACACATTCTGGCCTTTCAACATTCCAAATGCAGTGACAGAGTGGTCTTCCCTCTACCAGACAAATACCCACCCTCCAAAATATGGTCCCTGAAAAACTACAACTATTCACTCTTGTCATGGTTTGGTGCTTTGCAAGGGGACTAATACAAGACATATATTTTATAAAATTATTTTCCAATAATCACCCAAAGAATCAAATAAAAGAGTACAGGAAATCCGTCGATATACTAAAGACCAAAGAATCTAGCTAAGGATCTGGATTCCATGACAATGTTCTGCTTCAGTCCAGCTGAAGACCAAGAGCCCTTAACAATACCTCTCACAAGTCCAACTAAAGACCTAGAGCCCATGACAATATCTCATGCAAGCCTGCCTCACAGACCTGTTCTGGGAAAGCTCAAAGGTCAGTGATGGACACTAGATACTCGGTACCAGTGAGAAGAAGGATCTGTGCTACCAGGATGAGGAATTTGAACTGGAGCCAGGAAGTAATGCTCAAGTTAAGAACCAGAGCTCTCCTGAAAGGTAACACAGCCATCTCCAACAACAAAGAGCCTGAGCTCCTCTGAGAAAGGAAAACTGAGTTTCCTCAGGAAAGCCAACACAACAAGCTTCTCCAGGAGGCAGAGCTGTGTACCATCTTCCTCTCCAGAGCCAGGAAGCAATGCTTAAGGTGAGGACCAGAGCACTCTCAAAGTGAACCATTCTCAGTGACAACGAAGTCCCAAGCTTCTCCTCCAATAAGAACATCTAAGTTCATCAGGAAAGCCAGCATGACAAGTCGCCTAGCTGAATAGCCCAAAAGAGCCAGCAGCTTTCAACAGCTCCCAACAGCTTCCCTAACAGCTTCTCCCTCTTCTCCTGTAGTTCTGCCTCTTATGCTGCTGGCACCAATCCTCAGGTGGGCCTCCCACACCTAGCACACACTGGTTAAGTTCAGCTGGCTGTAACAATTTGACTGCCAGTTGGCAATCTACCATGTCTATCCTGTCAACCAGGGAAGACAGAAAAATAACCTAACAAAAGCCACAGCTTTCTGAATTCTCTATGGAAATACCACTCTTGGTATTCCGCAATTCTTGACAAACTTTCCACTATGTTTTGCTTCTCCATAAGAAAAACAGATAATGCTGTCAGGAAATCTCTTCTGAAAATAATCATAAATATTTTTCCAAACTCCTGTGCACAGAGTAATTTCTGAAATTTTTCTCTACTCCTACACACACACACACACACACACACACACACACACACACACTCCTGATCGCTGACCACTCTATAATTCTTTACCAGTCTGTCATTGTAGTGACTACATCTGACCACATGCAAACTAGGTTTGCCCACTGCTTAGTATTTAATAACCTTTACTGTGTTCACACCTTTCTTTTTTTTCCACAGCTTTCTGAATGTGATTGAACTATCCTTCTTTTCCACAGTGAAAGCTCCAATCACTAACTGATTTCTGTTTATATAAATATGTACATACACATTAGCATTTACAGAATCTTGTGTGTGCATGCTAATGTTAATATATCATAGACATAGGTCTAAGACATCTACATTTGTGGACAAATATTATTTCCACAGGGAACACACATCTTTTGTATATATATATTGGCTATGTTTTCCCAAACTGAGTCTGAAAGGTAAAATAAGATCACATTTACAATAAACAGAGTTTCTCTGATTTTTTTCTTCCATGTGTTGTGGCAGCCCCTCCAAATGGCTCTCCTCAGATTCTCCCTGACTATTTCTGGGCACCACAGGACAGCCTGCGCATGCTCAGGAGCCCAGTCCATCACTGACCAGGTTGTGATGCCTTCTACTGACAAGACTCAAGGATGTTCTACTGTCTTCTCCCACTGTGCTCCTGAAAGTCGCTCAGCCAAGATGCCGGTGCCCTCAAGCTACCTGCCTAGACCCAAACTGCTGCAGATTCTGTTGATGATGTCAAGTCAGTGTTGCACCCCCAGAACATCAGCAGAGCTCTACAGCCCTGCCACCTTGAGATGTGGCACTGTTGGCTAAGTGTTTCCTAGCAAGATCCTCAAAGTCGTGTCCCCAGGTGTTCATAGTGGCTCCCAAAGTCTTCAGTGAATTCTAACTGTAAACTGTCTTCACATGGGAGCTGAGAGAAATCTGAGCAACACAAAACTGGGCTCTAAGGGACCCTGTTCCTCCCAGGACTTGGATTCTTTATTGCCCTAGAATTGTATGCCTAATACCCTATTTTCTTGGGTCAAGTTCTCTCCCATGCAACTGTAGCATTTCTCCTACAAATAGGGCTATTCATTAATTTGCCCAGCAAATACTAAGGGATATACTGGATCTGAAGTTAAAGCTTTTAAAAAGAAGAATAGGGCTAGGAAGATAGCTCAATGATGTAAGTGCCTGCCTGACAAGCACAAGATCATGAGTTCGATCCCCAGTACTACCAAAAAAAATTTAAAACAGAATAAAAAGCAGGCACAGACAGCTCTGGTCAAGTGGTTGCGCAGTGCACCAGATATGTCTGAATCTTGGGATGAAAGAAAAAAAATCTTAGACTCCAGTTGAGACCATAGATGAAGAAAGAAAGGAAGAAAATAGACACATTTTGTATTATGGCCGGCTCAGCCTGCCCTGGGGGTGGGGCTGGTGCAACATGTGGTGCCAGGGATGGAAACGAGGTCCCTGCGGTTGCCTAAGCTTGCCTAAGCAGGTGTGTTAGACCACTGAACCATCTCACTAGCCCCAAATAGACACATTTTCAAATGAAGAATTATGTCCCTCCAAAATTCATATGCTGGAATGTAAGCCCCAAGGGGATAGAATCAAGACATGTGACCTTTGGGAAAGTTATTAAATTAAGAGGGTTCCGTCATTGTGAATGAAATTAATTCCCTTATGAAAGAGGATAAAGGCAGCCAGGCATGGTAGTGCACACCTGTAGTCTGAGTACTCAGAAGGCTGAAGCAGGAGAATTGAAACAAGTTTGAGGCAAGCCTAGGAACCATAGTGAGTTCAAGAGCAGGCTGAACTACGTAGTAAGACAGAGTCTTAAAATAAAGGGAGGTTGAGAAGGGTGCCTGAGCACTTTTCTTCCTCTCCACCACGTAGAGAGGCAGCAAAAATACTTGCCAACTAGACAGCAGAGAGAAAGCCCTCCCCAGACAGTTACTGGGGTCATCTTAATGTTTTTAATCTTTTCTTTATTATTTATTTGGTACAGGGTCTCACTGTCCAGCTCAGACAGTGATCCTCCTGTCTCAGCCTCCCTAGGGCTGGAATTACAGGCATGTGCCACCACTCCTGTCCCAGGGCAGTATTCCAAGCCAGCATGGCATGGTGTGCCAGGGATCGAACCCAGGTCCTTGCACTTGCCAGGCAGGAGCTTAGACCACTAAGTTATATCCTCAGCCTTAGACTTGCATGTTCCATTCCATTTAACCCAGCCAGCTCCTTCTAGGAGTCTTCTCCAAAGAGTGAAGAGCACTGTGTTTATAGGAACACATGCATTCATGTATTTATAACAGCACAATTTATAGTAACTAGATCTTAGAAAAAACCTATATGTCCATCAACAGATGGATAGGAAAAGAAAATGTGATACTATGCATAATAGAGTACTGCACTGTCATAAAGAAAAATAAACTTGAGGTGTTGGTAGGTGTAGTGATTGATATCTTGTGTTAGCTTGGCTGAATTGGTTCTGGCAGTTTTGGGCAGTGAGAGCCCTACCAATTGGTTTTGCCCAGGGGTGTGGCATGATGGGGCTCACCCTAGAATCACTCAGTATAAGAAGTGTGTATACGATGGATGCCACAGTTATTGTTCCTCCTCTGCTCTTTGTTGTTTTCTGCCACCATGAACTGCTGCCATTTGCCTTAGAACTTGCAAAATATAAACTAAAACCTCCACAAACTGTGAGCTAAATAAAGCTTTCCTTCCTTCATTATGAGTGTCAGATATTTGTCCCAACAACAAGTAAAAAAATAACTAAGACAAAATTTTGCATTGGGAGTAGGGCTGTTGCTGTGACTATATCTGAAAATGTGGATAATGAACTTTTGGGAATGACTTATGGGAAGAGATAAAAAGAAATGGTTTATAGATGTTGCCAGCCCCACCCCCAAGACATGCTGAGAAAGCAACTGAGACTGGGTGTGGTGGCGCTTGCCTGTAATCTCAGCTCTTGGGAGGCTGTAAACAGGCAGATCACCATGCGTCTGATCTAGTAGTGAGACCCTGAACACCCTGTAGACACTTCCCTAAATTACAAAAATAAATAAATAAATAAATAAAATATAAAAATGAAGATGTTGTCTATAAGCAAAGCACAGAACAGCTGAAGCTGTTCTGTTTGGGAGATTCTGGTCAGAGCTCAGACCAGAAGACTGATAGAAAGCTTGCCTACAAAGACCAGGCTGGGGAGGTTTCTTCTGTAAAGAAGGACAGTATTGGTTTTTGGATTCTAGATGATTTGTGCTATGGTTTAACAGAAAGCTTATCTGCATTTTGCTCTTGCCCAGAGACTTTGCCTGAGACTGGGATTAAGAACAGTAGACTAGTTAATCTTACAAAAAAAAAAAAAGTCAAAACAATCAAATATTGAGGCAGTGGCATGGCTGTTGTTGGGAGATTTTAGTCAGGTTTGAGAGTCAAGAGCAAAAAGCCCAAAAGAATGATTTAAAATGTGAGTTTGGCCAAAAAAAAGAAGCACTAAAAAAGGTTGTGGACTATAAAGATAGAGCTCAGAGGATTTCCATTGCTGAAAAAAAACAGAAGAGTAAAAAAGATGTCCTGAGAGCATCACAGAAGGTGGCAGGTTCTTGCCCTTTGCAGCCTGAAAATCACAAGGGTGAAGGATTTTGCTCTGAGGAAAAAGCCACAGAGCCCCATGTTCCAAAATGGAGGTGGTGGCTACACAGGACTAAAAACTGACTCTGGCATAGAGAATTTGTGTCTCAAAGTCAGGGTCAGAGTACTCAAAAATCTAGGCACTAGCCGGGCATGGTGGCGCATGCCTGTAATCCCAGCACTTGGGAGGCTGAGAATCAGTGCAAGTTCAAGACCAGCCTGGGCTACAAAAGTGAGCTCAGAGCCAGCCTGAGCTGCATAGTGAGACTCTGTATCAATAAGACAAAAAAAGGAGAGAAAAATCCAGGCACTCAACCACTACAGCCAAGAGAGAAGAAAGGCTAGCTACTGCTCCAGCTGGCAGCAGATCTTGGCGTCATACACATGGCACTATTTTTAGGCACATGCAATATGCAGGAGTTCTGAGGTTTCAAAGTCTCCCACCTAGATTTCAGAAGGCTTGGGAAGCCAGGCAGGGTGCCCCTGAGAGGGCAGTATGTAAAACTGTGAGTAAAAAGCCTATTCAAAGAAAAACCTCAAAAGATTTTACAAGCCAAAAATGTAGATTGTCTAAGGAAAGCTACAAAAAGAAAACAAAACAGGCCTTTAAAAAAAAAAGCCAGGATAACTACCAGCAGAAGTGCTGTAGGGCTGGAGCCATGTAAGGCTTTTAGAACTCACAACTGCTTACAGGTTGCTTTGCATGTTCCACATGGAACTACAGGATTTAGTATTTGCCTTTCTGGATTTTGAGCTTGTTTTGGTCCCAGTTACTTGTATTCTGATGTGTACACCTTTTGGGAAAGCAATGTTTATTTTGTGCCTTTAAATGTTGAAAGTGTTTAACTTTTCATTTATATAGGAGCTCACAGCTAAGAGTTTGTATTAGATCTTGGAGGCTTGAGACTTAGACTTTTAAAACATTGCTAAAACTGTTGGGATTTTGGAAACTCTTAGAGATGGACTAAGATGCCTTTTTGCATAAAGGGATGTGCATGAGTCTTTGAGAGGCTAGGGGCAACATGTCATTGTTCTAATGTTATTCGATGTTGTTATAAAATGTTAATAAGCATGTCTGTATACCTGAAAACTGACTTTAAAAAGTATCAGTCTAGTTGCCAAGTTGATAAGGGGTGGATTGTAGTGGTTTATACATTGTGTCAACTTGGCTGAATCTGCTCTAGCAGTTCGAGGCAATGGGGGCCCCATTCCTGCAGGGTGGGGAGGGGAGGGCCCGCTCTGTTGTGAGATTGGTTCCACCCTGGGGCGTGGCATACTGGGACCCACCCCAGAGTGACTCAGCACAAAAAGTGTATATAAAAGAGTTTTAAAAGGCTGCCCCACCCCACTTCCTCAGAGAAGTCCTGGTCTTCCTCATGCCTCTTTGCAGCTGTGCCTCTTCAGAGGAGCTCCAATCGTCATGGCAGAGCAACGGTCCTCACAGTCAGTGTGAAAAAGAGAGAGAGAGGCTGCATGGACAGTGCAGCTGTTGCTCTTCCTCTGCTCTTTGTTGTTTTCTGCCACCATGAATTGCTGTTATTTGCCTTACAGCCAGCAAAATACAAAATACAACCCCATAAACTGTGAGCTAATAAACCTTTCCTTCCTTCATTTTGAGTGTCAGATATTTGTCCCAACATGAGTAAAAAATAACTAAGACAGTAGGTAAATGGATGCAGCTTGAGAACACAAAATAAGTAGGACACCCAAGCTCAAAAAATACTGCAGCTTCTTTTATGGGATTGAGTCCTTAACCCATGGAATCAGATGCTATCCCCGAATTGATAGTGTCAGAATAAAATTAAGTTATAGAACACTCGCCTGATACCCACCAGAAAATTGATTGGTTGTTAGTGAAGAGTAATTCCTGTGCATTTTGGTGGACAGAGATGAAGCATTCTGTACTGAGTATGAAAGGGGAGATAGCTCCATGACACAAGTGCCTGCCTGAAACATGCAAGGTCGTGAGATCGAACCTTGGTTCCTCCCCACAAAAAAAAAGAAAGTAGGAAAAACAGCTAGGCTTTTTTCCTCATGAGGTACTGCATAACGATAAGTGCACATATTCTGGTGCAGATTACCTGAGCTCAAGTCCCAGCTCTGCCACTAAAAGCCATGCAACTTATTGAGCACTATCTGCCAGACACTATACCGCCCTGCCTGTATGTTGTGGTTTGTAGCTAGTTGTCCCCCCAAAGCCTCATGTAAATCATGGGGCAGTCAAATGCACCACTCGAGGGGTGGGGCTTGAGGGGGCGTGACCAAGAGAGGCTTGAATCCTTAAACTGAGAGTGAGTGCTGTCAGAGTGCCCCCTCCAAGGCTGCAGTTTTGTGCAGAGGTATGGAGGAGAACATCCTGGACATGGCAGTGCCCCAGCCCCTCCTCCAGTCCCTATAAAGCGGGGGCAGCATCTTGAAACCTCCAGGAACTGTGAGCTAAATAAGCCTTTCCTCCCCTAAGCTTGTGTGGCAGGTATTTGTCCCAGCAACGACAGAGTAGTAACTAAAACAATGTGTTATTTCACTTAATCACCAAAGGATTCTTTTCGATGACAAGTACTATCATCCCCATTTCACAGAAGAAGAAACTGAGACAGAGAAAGATTACATATTTTATCTTAAATCTCTCAGAAGGATAGCAATCTAAACACAAGTAGATGATCTCGGAGCCCATTTTCTTATTGTTTTGTTTTTGTTCTGGTTTTTGGCTAGTTGTTCCTCCAAAGTTTTACGCAGCCATTTAGGCATGCTTCTAGAGTTTTAGATTAATTCACATCCAATGCTGGGATTATGGGTGTGAGTGATACATCCTTCCTGGGACAGATATCTATAATATAATGTAAAGAAGAGAGAGAGGCTTGCTGTTGGCAGGCTGTGGCTCCTCCCTTTGTTCTTTGCTGTTTTCCACTGTCATGAACTGCTGCCCTCTGCCATGTACCATTCTGCCCTGGAGTCAGCTGATTACAGACTGAAACCTCCACTAACTGTGGGCTAAATAAACTTTTCCTTCCTTTACCTTGGAAGTCGGATGTTTTGTCTCAGCAGTGAGAAAAAAGTAACTCATAGTTTTGTTTGGGAGTTTTTTGTTGCTTTGTTTTGCTTGTTTGCTTGCTTGCTTGTTTTGTTTTGCTTTAAGACAGGGTCTCCCTAAGTAGTCCAGGCTGACCTTGAACTCACTATGTAGCCCAGGCAGGCCTCAAACTCATGATGATCCTTCTGCCTCAGCCTCCTAAGTGCTGGGATTACAAGTGTCCATCACCACACTCAGCATCCATGTTCTTAACCACTACATTGAATTGTAATTGTTTTACAACTATCACCTTAATCACATTTGTGTTAGTGAGAGTTTTGCAGAGAAAATGAACCAATAGTACATATATTTACACAGAGTTTCATTTTAAGGAAATGTTTCATGCACTTTGATGGTGGGGAGTGGCATGTCCAGAGCTCAAGAAGTGGGACCAGCAGTCCAGCCAATGTTGCAATTCACATCGAAAAGCCATAGGTTGACAGAATTCCCTCTTGCTAGTGGAAGTCCAGATTTTTAATATCTTCAAGCCTTCAACTAATTGAGTCAGGCCCATTCAAATTAGAGAAGGAACACTGCTTTCCTCACAGTTTATGCAAACACTTCTGGGTTTTAGTTGGGATTTCACATAGCTTGCATTTTAATTCACTGGCTCTTTGCTGTCTCTGTTAGCCCATAGCATTATTTTAATAGATATTATAATACTAACCTAAAAAAATGTTAACCTTATCTAAAAATAGCCTCAAAGAAAGATTCAAACACATGAAGTTAATGATACTGCGATCCATCATAATGTTGCCTAAAAGAGTAGGGAAGGCGGCATTCATGGGAAGAATGGAAAACATCTAGAGATAAGATAGCACAGTCCCAGCGGAATAGACCTGATGAATGCTGGAGTAAGGATCAGAGATTCACTATGTGCACCCAGTCCCTAAAGAAGGTAGTCCAGGTCCACCATACTAATGTAATCTCTGGGTGAGTACCCTCTTCTCTAAAGGACATGAGCTAAATGTTAGATTGGCTTTCCCCAGCTAAAGGGCCTTTTGATTAGGATCCCTCAATCTGGGACACAGTTCATTCAACACTTAAAAGTTTAGAACTAACATAAAGCATTACTCAGTTTCCATTTAACAGTGGGAGGGAATATTATTGGACATTGAAAGAAACAACTGCTCATTTGGGACAGCCAATCAAGAATACAAGGAGAGTTGTAAGGAAAATAGTACTTCCTCTCAAGTTGGTTACACAGTAGCTCAACATTTTGAAAACAATCACTTCCACCCCTTCTCTTCATAGATTCTGGGATCAAAATAAGAGGTTTCCTTGTTATTGGAATGCCACAACCTGAAGACATTCTACCCACTGATGACTTATCTTTAATTTTAGACTTTGATCATAGATAACAATCACTTATATAATTTAGCAGGTAATGTCTTCAGTAAAAAATGGTGTTAGCTCCAAACAGAAATGTGTCCATGTAGGTTGAAAAACTCAAGCTAAGTTGCCAAAAAGGTGTCTGAAAACCTGGACCCTGGTGGGTATAGCACCCTGAAGTCCTGCATGAGCTAGAAAAACTCTCTTGCTTTCTCTTCTGAGTGATAAGCATAGCTAATGAGTTTTTGACCCTCACTGTGGTGCCCCTCCCAAGGCACCCCATCCCTGAGTCTTTCTGATGGGCACTACAATGGCTAACTTTATGTGTCAACAGCGATGTGCCACAATGTCCAGAAATCTTAAGCAGAGATATAGTTAAGCATGAAGATGGTAGAACCTGTCACAACTTCAAGTGCCAGCCTTGCCACTCATGGCATAAGGCCTCTTTGCACCCCATATGTAAAATAAGGACAGCACCAGCAATAACGATAGAGACACGTAGGTCCTGCCAGTCAATGGCATCATATACAGCATCCCTTCCCCACCAAGTATGTCAAGGTCACAAGGGAAAGCAGCAAAATTCCAACTATCAAAAACTAGGTAAAAACCTTGAAGACATAGAAGTATGCAGAGAGTTCATGAACAAAAACCAAACTGCACAGGAAATACTTCAAAGAATTGACAACTGGAATCTCATCTTTTTGAAAAGTTTCTGCATGTCAAAAAAATCACTAACAAAGTAGAAGGAAAACCCATAAATTGGAAAATGTTTTGGCCAACTGTCCATTAGACAAAAGACTTCTATCTTGAACATATAAAGAATTAAATAGGTGGTAATGCAGACTGTTGCAAACATTATGGAAATGAATGTGGAGAGTACTTAAAAAACTAGAACTGGAAATCCCACTCAATTCAGCTATCCTCCAACTGGAAATTTTCCCAAAAGAACTGAAAACATCATATCATAGTGATGTTTGTGTACCTATATTTATAGCAGCACAATTTGTGATAGCCAAATCTTGAAAACAACCAAAATGCCTGTCACCTGAGGAATGGATGAAAAAATACATGGTGTTCTTATACAATGGAATATTACTCAGCTATAAAGAATGATAGACTGGAAGACTTCATATGTAAATGGATGTATATTGAACATATACTCATAAGTGAAATAAACCAGACATATATGTGTAAATATCATATAGTCTTTGTAGTGTAAGAACTCGAGAGAAGAAATAAAAATGGAAAGACATGACACAGTTAAATGGAAAGTGAGAACTTAAGGATTAAACAATGAAGAGAAAGCAAGGAGAAAAGTTGGGAAACATGGCAGGGGCAAAACCATACACTTATATACACAAGATGGTTAAGACAATGGTCCTAAGAATATCCAACAGGTTTTTGAAGCTATCAGTTAATTGGTAGAATTCTCACCCTGACTAACTATATATGCTGATATATGCAAACTACGCAACTACACTGAGGATAGCAAAGTGAAATACTAAAATCATGCTTGGAATATCTATCATTCTGGTCTTCTAAATGTGTACTGCTTCTAATGTCATAACAATCATTGCTATACTGTCTCTCAAGTAAATGTTTGTTTAAAAAAAAAAAAAAGCAATAAAAGAGAATAAGAGACAAGAGAAAAAAATCTATAGGATTGACCTGCTATAATTTTGTATATGGTTAAATTTCTAAATTTCTGTGTAAAAATATGTAATTGTTTTATATCATATTCTATGGGGATTTATTAGAATATCAATGATTGATGGAAAATACCAGTTCCATGTTAAGTCTAAAGCATTTGATATTCAGAAAGACAGCGATATTAAGCTCAAGTTCTTATGCTATAGGGAAATAATATCACTAAGCTTCTCTTCTGGAGGGTCAACAACTTAAATTGGCAGACCAAAAAATTATAGAAAAAGAAGGGCTACAAGGATAGCCAATATTTTGGCCCTAGCCCCTCAAGGTTAGTGAGGACTCAGGACATAAGAGAACCTGTACTGTAACATTGTATAACTCACTGATGTCCCAAATTTTCTGTTTAAGGAGATTATGGGGCTACAGAGAAATGGGATCGGTGATGTATAGTGTGCCTAAGGAGAGTCACCTAGAGAGAAAATATTCTCTCAGGCTTTACAGATAGCAAATTGGTCAAGTAATGGTTATGACTCATCTAGATGGCTGACACTGACAAAAGTTCTACAAAATTCTGTACATGGTTTCAGGTAAATCCTGAGGGGATTTGACTAACCTGGTCAGATACAGAAGTTACATTTTTTACTATGTAGGTCTTGCTTTAATTTGTTGTTAACCATCCAGCAGAAAAGTCTAACCACGAGGTATAAAAAGTAAAGCCAGATTGGTATGCTGAGCTGTAAAAGGCTCAAGTCAACAGCTTCCAACATTGCCAGTTCTGTTGATAACCCACTACTTTTATGGACTATTGGACTATATATAGCTACTTTTTCTTAGTTCAATGAGAAGATTTATACTAATAGTGCTTAGAAAAGTTATCATGCCTGCATCTTGTACTCTGAACAACTACCATAAATACAACAATATGCAATGTATTAATTATTGTAACTGTCTTACTAACCTGTTTTGAAATTGTCTCTTTGTTATATTTTTTCATTAAAATTAATAAATTTTTTTTAAAAATTAAACAAAACCAGGTCCTCAAAATTCAAAGACCCAATCCGAAATGGGCATCTGAGATGAATATATATTTCTCAAATGAAGAAATAGAAATGG